>RJWJ010011404.1:0-20507 GCA_004363605.1 Indri indri
AAAAAAAGATTTTTCAAATAATCAAGGAGATAAAAAGCAAACTCCCTTAAAGAAATTTAAATCAGAGTTGCTTCCAAATTTCTGCCTTGAAATAATCAGAACCCAAATTTGGTGGAAGAACATGATAGAGAGAGGAGGTGCCAGGCTCTTTTCAACAAACAATTCTCTGGGGAATAAGAAAAAACATTCACTCACTCCCCTGAGAATGGCACCAAGCCATTCATGAAGGATCCATCTGTCCCCATAACCCAAACAGGCCCCACTGCCAACATTAGGGATCAAATTTCAACATGAGATGTGGAGGTTATAAATATCCAGACTATATTAGTGAATAATCTAGCACAACCATCAAAAATTTTCAATTAAAAAAACAGATTAATGTATCATTTGAAAGAGAATTATCTGATAACTCCTGATTATGAGTTCCTTAAAGCTCTACCTGTAATAGAGTTCACATGTTCTATAATACACTTCTTATTCTTCAGGAGTTTGCAGGCCTGGTAAGAAGAGTAATGCCATACTGGGCAAAGAACAGAGCACACAGTGACCCTGTGAAAGTACATGGTGTCTGAAGGAATGGTCTCAGATGTGACTGGTGTAGTGTTGTGGTTTTATGTTCGCACATGTGTAGGGGAGGAGAGCTGTGGTGTGTATGTACACACAGTCATAGCCCCAAAATTGCTGATGTTATTTGTCAAAGGTATTAAAGGTCAGAGGGGAGTAAAATAAAACCAAATAACCATGTTAGATTATTAAGAGCCTTGTATTCCATGCTAAGTTGTTTGATATAAATTCTTTGTTTTTAAAATTATGTATTTTATGTTTCATTTGCATAGTAGTAATTAGAGTAGCTAACACATGGAAATTTCTCTAAAGTTATATTGAATGTTTGAATAAATGATAAAATGTACATATGAACAATGAATGGTTTAATACTGACTTAATGCATTATAGCTGTATTTTGTAATGTCACTGTGACATCAGAAAGCAGGACACATTGGAGAGACATGACAAGAGAACAGATGATGTTAATATGTTCATGGGCAAGAGACTTGAGTTTATGGGCAACTGTGGGTTGAGAGAAAAATAACACAAGAAACATTTACTATGCATTTATTTAATTGTTGATGAGGCAGACATATAGAATTCTGTGACCAACCAGATATGAAGTTAGGATTGGGAGGTAAGGGAAGAAGATAATGGCCAAGTTGTTGTTCTTTGCAAATTTTATTACATTTTAAATGCCTTATCTCATTTAATGAAAAAGAATTATGTCATTATATCATATATTTTCTGAGACCTCTATCATTCTTAAACTTCTGAGAAAGGACAGCAGATTTGAATTTTATATATTTCTGAATGAAAGACAAAGGAAATATTATTGGAAAGGTGATATATTCTAGAATTCCTCTTTTTATAAATCTTAAATTTAGAGCTGTTAGCTCCTTTGATTCCAGATATAAAAATAATCTTAGTAAAATAAAACTGGGCTTCATTTTGGATGAACTTTAATTAGTGGCAGCTTGGGTACAAGTCAGAGCCTTGGCACTGTAGGATGGAGAAGCATGATCTGCCATTATTTGTACTTCTCTACTGGTCCTCGTCTCTGTTGACCTAGCACAGTTTTCCTTTTAATTCTAGTTCTTCCAGTTCAGCAATTGTAGGAAAGAGGCAAATAATAGGAAAACTAAATAAGTAGTAGGAGGATAGGGGCAAAATTTTGGGATTAACTCTCTTTTCTCTCTAACCTTTCCCAATGCAAGCAAAAAGCATCCTATTTTTAAGTTCTTACTAATGAAAGGCCAAGTAATTCATTCACTTATTCAATCAACATAGACATATTCTATACCCATAAAGAACACCCTATGCCAGGAGGTTGGTGCTAATTAGATAAAGTTTGAGGAGAGCCTTAAACACAGGTAAAACACCAAAATAAGCATGTCCCTGATAGTTTGAATATCAATTGCCATGTTTGCTCATAATCAAAATACAGCAAAAAAGTTTACTTATTAGGTAATACATTAGAATATTTACTTGAACCTATTTTTTTGCAAAGTGAATAAGCTCATATTTCCCATTTTATTTGGTTTGTAGTTACTTTTATACATTGAATTCTTTGTAAAAAGGTCATTATTGGACTAGTGACAAGTATCACATTTCTCAGTAAAGGTGTAATCATTTGAGGTAAGTTTTAACATTTGATTTATTCTTTATGGTATATCTACTGTGATTTAATTGGCAAAATGAAGCATTTATGAGCCATTTGGTAATCATATCCCCAGCTACTTTTTTTTCAATGAATGTTAGCCTCTAACATTGACAATCTCCAGAGCCTGATAAAACTTGTTTTCCATTTGTGGAAATAAACATCTCCCTCAGCCATTGTCACTTTTAGTCTTAAAATAAAGATATTATAGAACATTTTTAAGATAAAAAAATATCATTGCTGGTGTTATATTTAAGAATAAATGTACATATATATTTTTAGTTTATGGAAGTTTCTATTATTTCATAAGGAGTGTATATATTTGTGTTACTTTGGTATAACTGGTAATGTGTGAAGTGTTTGTGAACATGAAGGGTTGAGTTGTTTCATTAAAATTAGTAGAATACAATATTTTAGTACCAAATTAAATCCAGTAAAATGAATTACCAGGAAATTATAATTAAAAGAAATAGCAGCTACTTAACATTTTTATACCAGAAATATCATTATCAGCGTCCTCTGAATTTTGGGGTATTAGGTATACCATCGAGGAATGACTTTCTGATTTAAGTTATTTCTATTTCTTCAAAAAAGAAAGTAAGATAAGCATTTACTTCAGTGCATTTTTTCCCCATTGAGTAACTACCAACAAAAAATTGTATTATTTCTTGTCCTCTAGGCAATACAGCTAAAGTATACATTGAAATTCAGGATGAAAATGATCATCCCCCAGTGTTTCAGAAAAAATTCTACATTGGAGGTGTATCTGAAGATGCAAGAATGTTTGCTTCTGTGCTCAGAGTTAAGGTATGATAAAATGTTTTATGATACAGAACTAAAGTAAAAACAAAGAGCTCAGGTTTTACAGATAAACTATAACCCTCTAGTTTGCATTAACTGCATACTTATTCATGTTGTGTAAACAAAAGCCTGAAACTTGGAGATATATGAGTTTAATTATCCAAACTAAATAAAGATGAATTATATAAGGTGAATAGTAAGCAACTTTTTGTTTTATTTTTACTATAAAAATGGGAATTAAATACGATGTTTTACATTGAGTCAAATGTTAAAATGTATGTATTTTCCTAGTAGACTTTTATGCCTCCAGTAGGTATAATTCAGAATAACTCAAAAAAATTATCAAAATGGAATTTCTAATAACAAATATGAAATTAACACTTCTAGTAGAAGCAATAATGTAATTAATTATGCAATGACTTTTTCCACAGTAAGTTTTTGAATTTAAATGCTGGTTAAATGTGTGTAAAAAAAATTACTAATTTTAGTACTATAACAAAAGTTAAGAAAAAAATTGATATGTCAGAAAACTTTGGCTTACTTAGAATTTTTAAAAATGTAATATGTAAGACTATAGTTGATAATTTTCAATTTTCTTTGGTTATTACCAAATATGTTTAAAGATTTTAAGATGGTTGACACTATAAATAGTTGCAGTAGTTTTATTACTAAGAAATAAATTTTAAAATACTGCAGTTAACTTAGGGAAAAGTTTAGAGTCTAAACACTTTGGATTCTCAATTGCAGAGTTACTTTTTGGACATTATTTTAATAATCAATTTTTTAAATAGCTATACATGTACAAACCTAAACATCCCTGGCAAATCTATCTTTTGATTGCCTCTAGTTTTGCAAATGAGTAATTGTTTTTCTTTCCCTATTACCAGGAGTACCATGATTAGAGCTTTTCTTACATGTAGTTTGATCATTTATCAAACACTCTCAGTAAGAAAAAGAAATTTCAACCTAAGCAAATAAAGCCTGTGTGTTTGCTTGCAAAATAGCTCTTCCACAATGCCAAGTACTGACTCCTGATCTGAATCGCCAGTTATAATTAAAAATAGTCCACAGATTTGTCACTCACACTATATCCAATTTATATTATGATTTATAAGTAGCAATCCTTTGTAGCTGATATTTATATTAATTTATATTTTAGTGCCATTTACTATTGATTGATTCAATGCAATCATTTAATCAAATATTTTTGAGTGTTTGTAATGTGCTAGGCACTGTTCTAGAAGTTAGATGTAGAGCAATTGACACAAACAAACAAAAACACAAGGTCTCATTCTAGTAACATATACAAACCAGTGGAAGAAACAAATAAATCAGTAAGTTATGTAGTGATAAATACTAAGGAAAAAGAAAAGCTTGGTAAGGAGAGAAAAAGAGTGGTACTACTTTAGATTGAAAGGTCATGAAAGATCTCTCTGATGGGTAAAATTTAAACAGTAATCTGCATAAAGGAAAAGAACAAGACTTGTGGATTCTTAGGAAAGGAGCATTCTGGGCATTTTTTATAAAGCCCCTAAAGCTAGAAGGACCTTGAAGCCCAGTGTGACTAAAAAAGGCTGGTTGGGGATGAGATTAGAAATGTAGCCTGGAGCTAGAATATGGGATTTGTTCTAGGTGTGTTGAATGATTTTGACCAGAGGTATGACATAATCCAATTTAAAAAAGATTATTCTAGATTCTGTGCGGAGTGGAAGTTGGGAATGGATAACACAGTGTTTTTGGACAAGAATAAAAGCAGAGAGTCTAATGCATTACTAGTCCAGGCAAGATTTGATGGTGGCTTGAACCATGGGGATGGGCTGTGGAGATGGTGAGAAGGGAGACAAAAGGTAGAACCAAAAGGATTTGCTGAAGAATTCTACATGGGGAATTAGGGAAAATCAAAAGTGTCATGGAGGTTTTTATTTTGAACAAATTCCCATACCTCCCCCAGATACTGTGATGGCAGCAACCAAGAGTTTATTTGTGGAGATTTTATATTTGTGAGTCTTTTTCAATACACACACATAATTCTTGATAGGACAGTGGCAGATGCTGGTCTAGACTTGAGAGAGAAATCATGGACCAAGAAGAAAATCACCTAGAAAATGGGGTTGACAGAAGAGTCCAAAGACTAATTCCTGGTAACTTCAACACTAAGAGATCAGGAAGAAAAGGGGATCCATCAAAGGATATTGAGAAGTTACTGCCATGAGGTAGCAGGAATCTAGGAAAATGCAAGGTCTGTGTGCCGCGTAAAGACAAGATTGATAAAAGAGAGTGATCAACTATCAAACGCTGCTGTGATTAGAACGTCCCTGTGGATTTTTGTATCACCACTTATGCTAATAGGTGTATTTGTGATGGAGAAAAAAAGTAAGCCAAATGTTAAAGCATTCCATTAATAAAGGGGACTGCTCAAAAGATACATAGATGACTATAATAAGGAAATTTAGTGGCATTTACTTCAGAGGAATTGGGACTGAGTGATAAAGGAGACAGAATAATGTTCCACAAGCAGCAACTGAGACACACAAAGATGCTACCCTCTACCCCTAGGCTGTATGGTATGTAATGAGATATGCCCTGGAGAGAATACATGGACTTGTGATGCAGTAAACAGGGATGGGATTGATTGTTTATCCAGGACTATCGTGAACTCTGTGGAAGCCTCCCCCCTCAATCTATCTGTGTGTTGTTCAGTCTAGGGAAAGGAGTTCTTTCTAGGAAACCAACTTCTTGCAATGTAATATCCTAGGCACTTCAAATAAAAGAAAGAGAGAGAGGAGAGAGAGAGATAAAAGTATATGCTGTAATCATCAATTCAATTAGGAGAGCACAAATTGCCATGTGGATTCAAAGGAAGGAAACATTTCCATTGGTGAAAGCACATAAGGTTTCCTGATGGATGAAAAATTTAAGACCGCCACTGAAGGGTGGTTAGATTTTCTTCAAATTGAAGATCATGTGAGGAAGACAATCTAAGTAGAGGAAACAAAGTGAGGCAAAAACCCAGAAGAAATGAAGTGCAGAGCATATTTGTAGGAGGCGAGGGACTTAGGACATGATAGGAATAGTACATCCTTAATGGTTAACATTTTCAATTGCTGCCTTTAGCCTCAAAGCCAGGATTCTTTCCCCTTTCCAGAATTTTATCACAGTGAAAGTGAGTTAAGCTGTTCTTCTCAATTTATACTTAGAGCAACAAAAATATTATTGAAAACAGCACTCAATCAGGGCCAGCCAAGCTGTGGTGCTTGAAGGAAGGATGATTTTTAAAATGGGGAAGTAGCCTATGATTGTGAAAGATGCTTTTATACCAATTGTTATAGAATATTAACATAATGTTAGATTTCATCTGCCATGCACGCCAGTTAATTTATTTTAGTCCACCATGAAATGCAGAAAGATAAAAGTTAAATTAAAAAAATGTACTGTAAGAAGGGAAAGAGGAAATATTGCATAGAATAGGATTAGTGAAGTAGAATGAGACTTTTAAATATAAATGAAGAAAGCTATACTAGCTTAAAATATGGATAGTGGATTTAGGGCATTATTTAAAAATATGCTATAGGTAAGTAAATAATAAAAGCATTGTTGAAATGAATTATCCAATATAAATTAAAATAAAATAAAGACAACTGCATATCTGCTTTGAAGTGGCATATCTAATATGCTTAAGGACTTCTTACAAGTTCACTTTTTAAGAAAATATACAAGGTGTTCCTACGGTGTGCTGAAACTACAGAGGCAAAAAAAATAGACTGTCTCTCTGCCCTTAGGGAGTTAACATTCTAGTAGACTCCTCCAAAAAGTAAATAAACATATAAATTATAATTATATCAGGATGGACAAACTATCTAATGTAGTTTTTTACTGTATTACTTGGAAAATAATATAATTATCTGGAATTTAGGTGAAGGAAGTTTTAATTTATTTTATTTGAAACATTGGGATAATTCAAGTGAAGTATCTTTGGTTTTTATGTACTCACATTGTCTGAGTGTAGCAGACATCACTAGTTGACTTTCCCACCTTCTTCATGCTAAACAGAAGTCCTATTTTATTCAGGTAGCTATTATCCTTGAGAATCATGCACTTCAGGGGAGGTAAACCCTACTCCCAAGTAGTGAAAAATGACTGATCCGAGGCAATAATTCTTGCCCTGTTATCCTTGCAAATGAATGACCTGGATATGGATATGTGACTCATTTTTGTAATTATTAATAAGGGAGGTCTCTTTAGAAGTTTCTAGGACCAAGATGTTTTATATAGACATGTGGAGACTTGGTTTCTGGCTCAATAACTTGAATGCTCATGTTATGTTCAAGTAATTTTTGGATTGTATCAAAAGGACACTAAACAAAGGGATTAATCTGGGAAGATCTACATTTACCACGGTTTAATACAGGTATCTATGTCACAACTGGTTCCAACAATTTGATTTCCTTTGGTATCAAGTAATCAGCCCTTTTAATTGCAGGGAGGGCAAGAATTAAATCCAATGGTAATTTTTCTCTTCAGTATTCAATCCAAGGTGTTAACATTGGTTAAAATTATCTCCTTTAGTACATACCCCAAATAATTGAAAGCAAAAACTCATACAGGTATTTGTACACCTATGTTCATGGCAGCATTATTCACAATAACTAAAAAGTGGAAACAGCCCATATGTTCATCTGTGGATGAATGGATAAACAAAATGTGGTATACACATACCATGGAATATTATTCAACCCTTATTTCACTTATGAAAGTGAAATAAGCCAGCCACAGAGGGACAAATATTGTATGACTCCACTTATATGAGGTTACTATAGCAGTCAAATTCATAGAGACAGAGAGTAGAATGATGCTTGCCAGAGGCTGGGGGTTGGTGGGAGAAGGAAAATGGGAAGGTACCGTTTAATGGCTGTGGATTTAAAGTTTGGGAAGATGAAAAAGTTCTGGGCATGAATGGCAGTGATATTTACAGAACAACACGAGTGTATTATACTTAATGCCACCAAACTGTACACTTACGAGTGGTTAAAATGCAAAGTTTTGTTTTATGTCTATTTTACCTCAGTAAAGAAAAATCCCCAAGGGGGTCGGGCATCATCTTTATTGATAAAACATGAGAACTGTTTTTTTCTGAGCTTTTTTTCTTAATTGGTATCCATTCCTCTCAGTTGATATGAATGTGAAGCTTTTGTTCAGATTCAGAAGTAAAAATTTCTTTTAGTCAATTTACTGTTCTTGATTGTGTAACTGTATTTTTAAACATTTTATTCCACAATACACCCTCAGTGATATCAGTACCGTTGCAACAGTATGGCAGTAATACTCATTATGGGTGTGTACCGCCCCTTCTTAGCCTGTGAGAAACATATGTCAGAATCTACAGTACCTTGTATGTTGAAAAAGCCCCTGGAAATTCTAGTTCACCCCTGTCTGAGGTGGATATCACTACTCTAATGAAAAATGACTGATACATTTGGTTACATCAGAATAGCATACTATTGTGACAAAAATGCCATACATGACTAAGAGAGAAGCAATATGCCAAAAGCAAATACATACAACATATGTTAAAGAAAAAAATGAAAAGAGCAGTATCCAGAATATAGAAATAATTTTAAAATCCAATTATTTAGTAAATAAAAAGAAGATTGAAAAAAACATGAATATTTGTTGAATATTAGTCATGATTTTCTGTGCGAGGTGGGGAATGATTAAGCTAGGCCTTTGAACATTAACTTTTTGTTCCTCTTGGGCTTTGAGGAAATGTTAATGGATGAATTTTCCTTATTTAATAACAATACCTGCCATTTATTTTTATTATTATTTTTCTGAGAACTGTGAAAAGCCATTTACTTATTTTAGCATACAGAATTTATTGAAACAAACAAACAAAACAAACAATAAATAAAATCAATTAAAATAAAACAAAACACCTACCTATGAGGTAGGTGCTATTATTCCTTATTGTATTGTTGAGTAAAATGAAGATCAGTAAGTCTGAGTAAGTTTCCCCGTATCACTCAGCCAAATAACTAGGGAAGTCAGAATTCAAAGTTATATCTACTTTAGTTCAAGGTTTTTTCTTGTAATTTGTACATTATGTTGCATCCCAGAAGAAGTGAGGAGTAGAATCTTGGCAGAAAATACAGAACATATTAAGTTTCCATGAAAAATTAGGAGTTAATTAACAAGGCAATTAATTGCTTTTTAAATTAAGATGGTCTCTGTGAATTGAGACATTCTCTATTAAGGTGACAAGTAAGATTTGATTTTAGAAACACCTTTCAAAATATTAGCTAATTTTTCCAGTTTATTGCATGTTGTTTTAACTACAACAATAGCCTCATTTAATGGAAAACATAGGGAGAGGTTAAGTATCATCAAGATTAATTTAAAAACCCTTTGAATTATGAGATTTTTTCCCCAAAAGTTAATGCAGTAGCAATTAATCCATTTCTCTACCATTTACAAATATGAAAAATTCAGTGACAGAAAAATCGAGTTATAACATTGATTTGATGTCTACTGATTGTCAAAAAGATTTTTGAACATTGTATCTTTGAATGATTAAAGATGCCAGATTTAAGAAATTGACCAACTAAAAGAAAATAATATTTTGAAAAAGCAGCAAGAGAGTTCCCACTCTCAAATTGCTAAGTATTTATTACATTTTCTAAATAAGTACAGCCTGGTGGTGAGAGGTTTCAGCAAAATGTTACCATTGATAGAAATAAGCTACAGTCACAGTCAGAAAATGCAAATGTCCTTAGTGGCAAAAGGTATAAAAATGTACAATACAAGGTTAAAGATGCAGAGAGTAATACAATTTGTTTTTAAACAGACGTTAGGGCTTATGCAGGCTGCTGGTCTGCAGCCCTACACCTGCTCACCTGGGTTTGATGCAAAGCGTCTCACGTACATTCCTGAGGATTTAGTGTGTTTCCCTGGTGTAGCATCTCAATTTCTAGCGGAGAACACTGCATCACAGGAGCCATATGTAACCGTTCCCAAGTTGTACAGCTAGTCAGTAGTGGAGGCAGGATTCACAGCCAGGAATTCTGATCCAGTATGCTCTGCTACCTTTCAGGTGAGGAGTATTCAAATCACTTGGATTCAGTTCTGGATCTGCTGTTATCTCTCTCTGGCACATTACGATCCATCTCTCTAGGCTACAGATGTCTTCTCACACAAACATTGCTTTAGAACCAGGTGCCTTTCGAAGTCTTTAATCTGATGGTTTGCTTGTGTTATATCATTTACTGTTATAATGCCAGTGCTCTAAGGCAATCATCATACTTGAGAGTTACATTTTAAAGGTCAAATAGTCCGGATTACTTAATTCTAAAATCTCAATCATCATTTGTGTTTCACAGTATTTGTGGTTTGTGCCACTTTAATGTAGTGGGTTATTTTATGACAGTTTTCTCCCTAGTTCTGTACAATCCAGATGTAAACAAGTACCAACCTGAATAAAGTTCTAATTTGGGTTCCCCTTTGAAAAATGAGGAAACCCAGACTTATTCAAACCCCTCTCGTTGTTTCAAAAGAAAGATGTTTTTAGGAGATCTTACATACTATTGATTTCCTTGATGTTTTGGCATGGCATCTGACCTTGCATGGTTTGTACCTTGAACAATGTAAAAGTATTTAGATGTGTGAGGGCTATTGCCTTCTTGCCTACACCCCTATAAGAGAATCACTATGTTTTTAGTTTAGCACTTACACAAATTATACTATTGCCATTTATCTTTGTGCTTTTCTCTACTAGAATTCAAATTTCATCTAGCAAGTGTCATGCTTCTGCACAAACTTAACGACATTATATATCATCCTTAATGTTTCAAATTAATGTTTGCTTAAATGAATAGCCATGCCTTTTAACCTAATTAAGACTTTCCATATATTGCATGAATGAATCATTAATTTTCAAATTAGTAAAATATACTTTACATTAAAATCTTTTGGGTCTGATTACAATACTGAGAGTAACATCACCCTTGACTTCTCGGGGGATTTCAGTTCTTGTTAAAATTAGGAACTTAGACTTGATGACATGTTTATGAATATTATGCATTTAACATTGTTTTACATTTATTTAGCCTCGGTAGTGAATCTAAATGATAAAAAACTGTTTTCTTCCAGAACAACTGGAATATTTTTGTTGTATGATCACAGACTATGTTGTAGTTAATAATGTTTTCCTTTTGGTTTGTCTCCCAAATCTTCAAAATCAAATATTAATATTTGATCCATCTCTAAACAATTCTAGATGAATGCATTACAAATTGTGGCATACTTACTTTCTCTCTGCCCTCCTTTATATATTCTACCTTTATTCTCTACCATCTCATTTTCTTTCTTTTTTTAATTTCAGAATATTATGGGGCTACAAACATTTTAGTTACATATAATGCCCTTGCCTTGCCCAAGCCAGAGCTACAAGCATGCCCATCCCCCATACAGTGTGCTCTGACCCATTAGTTGTGAGTTTATCCATCCCCACCACCACCCTGCCACCGCCCGGCACCTGATGAATACTACTTCCATGTACCAACTCATTTTCTTTTACCTATTTTATATTATTATATCTTATGTATTTTTAGAAAACATCTCACATCTATTTTGGAATTCTGTGGAGTATATGTAGACAGATGATCACTGAAATCTATTTGTTCTTAATTTATGTTTCAAGAATATAATATATTGCTATTAAATATGGTCACCATACTGCACAATAGATCTTTTAAACTTATTCCTATCTCTTGAAAATTTGTATTCTGTTTCTCATAATCTCTGCATTCTAAGCCTTCATTTTTCCCCTGTAAAAGTCAAGAATCTTGAAAAATTATTACCAGTTTTTTATTGGTCTGAGCAAGTAAAACATTATAGTTAAGTTATTTTAACATAAATGAACAAGACAAAGTCTATTTTTTTAGACACATACTGAGTGTATAATAAAATAATTCTGCATATATGTTTTACTCTCTTCTCTCTTCCACCCTCTACAAAAGTCAGTCTGTAAATCAGATGACCATGGATGTAAAGATTTATTTCTGGATACTTTATTCTGTTTGATTGATCTATTTGTTTATCTTTGCATTAGTGATCCACTATCTTAATTACTATAATTTTATATCATATTTGACAGCATAAGTCTCCTCCTTAGTTTTTTTGGCTTTAACATTGTGCTGGCTCCTCTTAGCCCTGTGTACTCATTACAAAATAAAGTTTAAAATCAGCTTATAAATTTCCACAGGTAAATATACAGTGGTAAATATATATTGGATCTAATTGAATCTACATACCAATTTGGGGAGAATGTCAGCCTGACAATATTGAGCATAAGTGTATATATTTTTGGTCTGGATTCACACAGACCAGCTAAAACTTTTTCTTCTACAAAGAAAAATTATAGGAGTGGGCTGTATGTAGGTTGGGTTGAAGAAAAGCATTCATAATGTTTTACTGTGTATTCTGTGTATTCTTTCCTACATCCCATGGTCCATAGCACAGTAACATTACCAAATTAAGTTGTAGATGTCAGGTCATTTCAGCATTTCTGTAGTTTTTTGTGAGTACTTTTTTTTGGTGGATAGTATATTCTCTTGTTACCTGTTTTATGAGTTTAAAGGAATGCTGGGAAGAGGGTTGATATCCCATGAGAGGATCATAATACACAGTAGGAAATAAAGAAGATAAGCTCTAGAGATATAATTTTAAAAATAAAATACAACGTAAAAATATTTTAAAAGTATGAAATAAAAAAATCAAAAGGAAGAAGAATATTCAAATTTCTGTTAATTTTAAGCTATTCTTCATGGAAATATAATAAAAGAATCCTGACAAAAGCAGAGGAGTTTATATTTTTCTCATTGGTCAGCATAATTTACTCCATTTCTATCTGAATATTAGCCCTCTGTTTAATTAATATTAAGGAATTCTCTATTTTTAATGCTTGGTACAAAACAATGCCACATAATATTCTTATGATTTCTAGCAAAATGACATGGTTTAGGAAGATGGATCACTATATTATTGGTGGCTGTGACTGACAGATGCCAATAATCAAGTCTGTTAGGTTGGATCTGGAAGATAGGGTTATGTAAGGGAATGAAAGTCAATATGAACAAGCATATAAATTTATTCTGGTTCTTAGTTTCAAAATCCAGGATTATAAAAGCAGTATATTTGGATCTGACAATTGTGTAATCATATCCATAGGTCAGAAACAGATTCATAAATCATTTCAAGACACATAAGCATAGACCTTGCTGATGTTTTATGATATGGGGCATTGATAAAGAATCCAAACTGGGCAAGAAGAATAAGTGAAAGGGAACAGTCTGAATCTCAGAAGAGGCAAGTGGAAGGATGTAGCCACTCAGCAGACAACAGGCAGGAAAAGATGAATAGTGTGCCTTCCAGACCCAGAAAGCCCTGGCAGTGAGCTCAGAATACACTCACTGTAGGATTAAGTACCATTCGAATAGTGCAAGACCATTTGATACTGAAACAAACTCTTTTGAGGGAGGGCCTCTTTGTGGGTTTACTATTTTGAGTCAGAGTTAAGATAAGAGTATGTGATGAGGCTGAGCCCAACGGTGCCAAAACAAACAAACAAACAAAAAGGTACATTTGTGGGAAGGATATGAATAGTAGCTCCTGCTCTAATAACATGAAGTCACAACAGCAATTACTAAGAGAACTTTTAATTTAAGTCAATGTTGATTCAAGTTTCATCAAATGTTATGAATATGCTAAATCCCAAGATTATGAAAAAATAAGGTTAATGAAATCAAATAATAAAGGGCATAAAATAAAGCTTTGGTATTTAAATCTATAACTCTTTTCCAAAAGTATAATGAGAAAGACAAATGTGAATTTTTATTCTTTAATCACAGTGGGCTGTATAACCTTAGACAAGTTTCTTAATTTCTGTTAGTTAGCAACAGGTCTGCAAAGTGATGATAATACTATCTAAAGAATTTCTTATGAATGTAAATGGAGAAATGCATATAAAGTACTTAGCACAGTGCCTGGCTTCCTGAAAACTCTCAATAAACATTCACAGTCATTGTTAGTTATTATGTCTGAGTAGCTCTTTTTACCTATAATATAATAGTAACCTGAAGATCAGAATGTTCTAAATTTAGTATGCACGGCACATGTAACTTACTAAAAACACAATTCTGTTGAAGCTTCAGGTATTTTTCATTGCCTTTCAAACCAAACAGTGGGCCTATCTTTCTAGAATTGCTCTTCTGCGTCATACAGAATGCTATTTTTTTATCTTTATGGTAGAATAAGGAATAATTATAAGAAGCTGAAAGTTAACATGAAAACATTTTTCTCCATTATGTCGTGACTAGGTGAATTCTATTTTTGAGATATAGCTTAGTGTATTGTTTTTACTAAAATATTATTCCATTGAGGAATAATAAATATAACTTTTCCAAATTGTTACATATTTTAAATGAAATAGTTGATTATCTTAAATGAGCATTGATCATATTGAAATTTATTGGGAATATTTATATGCTTTAAATGAGTAGTATTATCTTAACACCATATTATGAAGTATTTTTGTAGAGTTTTTTGTATCAATAGTTATCCCATAGCTTGACATTTTCTTTTTAGAAAGCCATAGCAAATTTAAGAAAAAAATAATAATCTCTGTATGCACTGGCATGAAGTTCTGAGAAACAAACCCTAACAGCACAGCTGGAAACACTTTCAGTCTTCAGACAGTATCACTATCAACTTACCCAGAGAACAATTTTTAAAATAATATTCCTTTTTATGAAGGGCATATTGGAGTTTATTGGTCTTTATCACATCATACCATAGCATATCATAAAATTGAGTGAGATTATCTTATAGTAATTAATGCACATCTGACAAGTGGAACGTAATGCTGATGTACTCTTAAGTAAAATAGAAAAAAAAATTAAAAAGACAATAAAATTTATTAAATAGGTTTTTTTTATAAGGAAGGAGCTAAATCCATACGAAAAATAATCCCAGACTGGAAAAGCCCAGCAATTTAAGAATCTTTATAGAGATCCCTTAAACACTCCCTTTTAGATAAATATGTTCAAAATTGCCAATTTTAATACTTTTTCCTAGTAAAGGTATTAATAGAGAGTTCTGAACAGCAGAAAATGTATTTTTTATGATTAAAAATGAATTATCTATAAAATATTAAAAAATAAAGCAAACCTTTCTCTGGCATTAATAAATCACAGTGTGACATATATTCTTTTCTGGCACCTCCTGAGCATATTAAAGGTATGTTTTTTGATAATCATCATGAAAATTCAGGCTAACTAATGACAAAAGGAGAAGAATACAATGAAAATTTGTATCTCATCTACACTTATAATGGTCTGATTAACATTAAATGCAATTAAAACATTGAATTCTCTTTCAACATGTCATTTAATAAAGCAGCATCACTAATAAGGATATAAGCAATTCTGTTTTCTGCCAATGTTTGTTTTCTGCTCTGTCCTGAAAAAGAGGTAAAGATGAAGCTACTTGTCTTAATTTAATTCCTACTAGACTCTGATAGTATCTGCACAGAAGGAAAAATGTGAGAAATAATAGATTGCTATTTTTAATGAAATCTATCAGGTCAGTACAGGTGTCATCTCTTTCTGAAACAAGGAACCTGGTAATAATCCTCAGCCCACCACATACTCCTCTCAGTACCATCGGTTTATTGGCAAACACTGAATGGGCTGTGGAGTCAAAGACTGTGTTCTGCTCACCAGCTATGTGATTCCGGGTCATTTACTGAATTTTCCATGGGTCAGGAATGGCATCTGCAGAATGACTTTTGTTCCATCTACCTACTAGAGTTAAGAAGATTAAATGATACCCTGTTCATAAAGGGTTTAGACCAGCGAAGGACACTGGGTAAACTTACAGATTATTTCTTATGTTTTCCTAGATTTTCCTCAAATATAGTTTTTTATTCTTTTATTCCTTTTCAATACTGACACTCAACCTGCATTTAATCACCCCAGTTGTTGTCAGTGCTAGCCCCTGAAGATTTTGCTAAAGAACTATTTGGATTAGAGCATGTTGGACAAAAAACAATTGGGTTAAATACAAGTTGACCAATGCTGATTTTTGGCCAAATCAAAACAAATAATCAAACAAACTAAAAAAAAAAAAACCAATTTTATCTAGAAACTATCAAGCTTTGGTAATTTTGATATTCACTGGGGATGGTTTTACAACAATTTATAGATGTTTATGTATCCATTTAAAAATATGTATTTTTTTTTCCTGTCATGCAACTCATGTTCATGGGGAACCTGGTGCTGAACCATTCATTGATAACCTGCTTCTGGGTAGAGGTTTCCTAAGTAGCAGAGCAGCTCCCTCACTGCAATCTGTTGAAAGTCAGCCTCAACACAAAGATTTTTAAGAACACAAAAACATTTAACAAATAAGAAAGAATGGGATGACAATGTAAAGAAAAAAATATAGAAAAATATTTCTCTTAAAACAATTTTACTTGAATATTATAATTTTTTGTTCTACTCTTTCTACTATTTGAAATAGAAAAAAGTTTAAGCAAAATTTTTAATGGCTAGGTAATAATAATAAAGAGTACATTACATGGCAGATAGGATGGTATGATCCTGATTTACAGAAAGAATAAACACACATGTAAATGTATGTATATACGCATATGTATGCCAAAAATATATAAGATGGCAAACATCAAGATGTTAATAATGCCTCTAAGTGAATATAATTAGGGAGTTTTTAATATTCTTTGGTTCATTTGCATTTTCTGGTATCTAATAAGTGAGAAGCAATTAAACACTTTATATATTAAATACATTATAAATAAAGTTATAGATATCCAATAATTTGGTAAAATAGTGTTGATCAGATACGAACTTCAAAAGATAAGCTGTTTTATTTGCATTCAATTTTTTTAACTTTTCTCCATTTGCATAAGGACTTTTGGTCATGCCGAATCACTTTCTGATGTCTGAGCTAAGACATTTTTACTAATAAATCTTGAGTGTGTCTAAGAAATCTTGGAATTTCAGATGGTATAATCACATCCAATAAAATTATTTCATAAGAATTTTAGTTTAGTGTTACAGCTGTTTCTTCTTAGCAAACTTGTTAGTTGGTGCTGATAGACATAAAATACATTGTGTTATAGAAAAAATAAACATATGTATGTGCACATATATATGTAATATGTTTATGTATATACGTTTACACACACACATACATATACAGAGAAAGAGAGAGAGAGAACTTTAAAACACCACCAGTTTAAATGAAGGACGTTGAGTAGAGTGAGCCACATTTTTTATTGTGTTGTTTATATTAAAATATTGCAATTCATATAAATTTAAGGTGACAAATTTCATTGTCCCATGTGTAAATAGAACCATTCTAGTCTGTAAATATAGACTTCTTTATAATTAATGTCACTATAACAAAAGGCATTCCTTTTGATATTCATTAGTTTCATCATAGCACTTTATATTTAATATGATTTTAAAAGTTATTAATTTATTTTCCAAACTAAAAGGTTTATAAATTGAATCCTATTTGCCTTGACATACTCTTTTTCTATAAGAGCAATGATTAAGGTTTTTATTTTTGTATAAAGCTTTTTGTTTGGGTTTGTTAATTTTCTATTAGGCAATAAAACATTGTCAGAAAGGATATACAGAGGATTCAACATTTGGATTTAATTTTCAAAATGCCCTACTATCCTTTTCCCCTGATTTTCTGTTAAATATAGTAGTTAAAGAATAAGTAGACTTCCTATACACTATTTATATTTGAAACCATTTTACAGTAGTGAAAAATGCCATCACTTTTTCTTTAACATTACTGTGCTTCAAAATAAATTATATACATATATATCATAGAAATTTGAGTATCTTCAATATTTAAATATCTATGCATTTAAAAAATACTCAAATCTGTATGGAGAAAAATGACACAAATTCACCAACAAATAAAGAATTTACTGTGTAAAATCCAAAGATGGAAAGTGAAATTAAGCTTTAAGAAAAGTTATTACTCAAAGGGGACTTTTTTCTAAAACATGTCAGATACTCTAAACTTCAATTTTTATTTTTAAAATAGATTTTCCTAGTAAATTACAAAACCAAGTTATAGGAAAAATACAAGATAAAAAATTAAGAATAATTAAATTAAAAATGAATACAAGATCAAGCTCACCTTAAAAAAACTTGCATTCTTAAAATATTAAATCATTTTACCCCTAGGTCAAATGACCTGTACAGTTAAATATATTAAAATTAAAGTAAGCATTCTCTATTGTAAGTTTTGGGCCCATGGATTGAATTTATGGCTATATAATTTTAAAATACATGAACTGTGAAAATTATGAACTGTGCAGTGTACATTTTAATATGTATAACATCTACTTAATTTGTATTTGTAAATATTCTAGTAGTTTCTTGATAACTTTTCAAAACTGATAAGTTTAATGTCTGATAAGCATCTTATTACAGTAATATCACAATAAAAATTTTTTATTTAGGTACTTTTTCTTTGCTATCAATAAATAATATGTATTCATTAAAAAGACATCAACAAATATACTTTCTTAAGTGGCAGATTGATTCCTTTCATGACTATTTCTTAATTACATTCTACAGACAAGGTGCTGACCAGTGAGGCTTATGAGTTGCAGAGATAAATCAGAAAATAATTCCACTCCCAAATAATTTACAGCCAGGTAAACAAGGTTGAAAGTGATCAGTAACTTCCATTGTACAATAAGTGGTTTAAAAAAAAAAACCCGGAAGAAATCAGCTGGACAGCACAAAATTATTCATGGAGAAGATGTCAATGGTAAAATGAAAACAATAACAAACTTGATCGAGATTACTTTGTACCAGGCACTGTATTTAACACCTGAGTGAATATTCACTGCCAGCCTAGTCAGCATGTCCTATTTTCTCCATTTTACAATGAAGAATTAAGAGTTTCTTGCCCAAGCTCATATATCTAATAAGTGGTAGAACTGAGCTCACTTCTGGCAATTCTAAATATTGATATCTAAACCACTATATTTTTCAACAGACATTAGCCAAACATTATTAGACTACTTACTGGACATGGTACTATAGTCAAAAATATGAGCAAATCCAAACTTAATGTGTCATAGAGACATAATTGTAACATGTCATAGCAAATGTTATAGTAAAATATAGTTATAAAATATAATACTGGAAACATACAAGTGAAAGCAGGACTCCACTAACAGGGGAGACAGGAAAGTATTCAGAAAAGTGGTCATTTAAGCTGAGACTTGATTGTTTTATTCAGTATTGTATATATTCAGTGTGTGTGTGTGTGTTTGTGTGTGTGTGTGTGTGTATTTCTGTGTGTGTGTGTATTTCTATGTGTGTATGTTTGTTTATGCCATAGTATAGTCCAGTAGTGAACATCATTTGGCCTAGCAGACAAGGCACGTTTCATGTAAGGTAGAAGAAACCAAGTGTACAAAGTTTCAGAAACTTGAAAGAACATAGATTGTTCAGGAAAAAAAAATTACTAATGTGGTTTTTTGGAAAATATAAATAGAGTAAGTATAAGGCAGGAAGTTGGAATGATGAACTGAGATTAGCTTGAGAATATTATACGGACTTTTCTTAACATTCATCTCTGCAAGCGGAAGCTAGTGGTCATTTTGAAGCTATTGCTGGAGTAAAACCTGAGACAGCATGTGAGCCTGAAATTGTGCAGTGTAAGCTTGTCAGAAAGTAACAGAACTGAGAAATATTGTAGAGGAAGAATGTTGAATGCTCACTGATAAACTAGAAGTAGGGTGCCAGGGGGTAAGATTAAACAAATGAAGAGGGTGCTGAGATTTTTAGTTTAGTTCATTCCATAGGTGGTGATGCCCTTACCATGCAAAGAAAATACAGAAAGAGGACCAAATACGGCGGCCACAAGGGGGACATGAGGGAGGGAGTCAAGGAAAAGACACTGGTTTACACTGATTGAACTTAATGTAACTAAAGAATAATCAGGGAGTTAGAAATAATGAGGATGTCATTTAATTTGATTTAAATGCTGAAGGATTTAGGATATATAACTACAGAATTACTGTAAAAGCTATAGCATCCTTAAACAGTTTAAGAAAGAATAGGTAAGCTTTTAGTAAAAATTGATAATACTTTGTAATTCAAAATTAGCATGCAAACTAGTTTCCTCTCTCAGACAGAGGGCTCAAATTGTTTATGTGTTTTCTTTTGATAATGCGTCTGTATAATGGAACACAGTTTATTTCTTTTCCACATGGATGAAAAGTCAGAACAAGTGATTTCAGAGTTCATTTGAAAACATCATTGAGGAATTTATAATCACTCATTTTGTTAGTAATAATGAGGAAAAGAACAAAACCTATATTTACAAGATAATAATATTTATTTTTCCAAAATATTTTACAAGAAAAGGAAAACAAAAATGAGAAAGC
>RJWJ010011404.1:20607-44595 GCA_004363605.1 Indri indri
ACAGCTAAAAATATATATAGAGAAAAAATTAGCCGGGCATGGTGGCACATGCCTGTAGTCCCAGCCAGTCGGGAGGCTGAGACAGTAGGATTGCTCGAGCCCAGGAGTTTGAGGTTGCTGTGAGCTAGGCTGACGCCACGGCACTCGCCCCAGGCAAGAGAGTGAGACTCTGTCTCAAAAAAAAAAAAAAAAAAAAAAATGAGAAAGCTTCGATCATTACATTAATGCAGGTCTTGCTTATTTTGTGCCTTCTATAATACAGAATGTTGCAATACATAAATTTAAAAAATAATAAAAGGAACATTGTGCTTTTCTTCAGATTCTTTTTTTTTAAATTTTTCAAATAGATGTTATCCTGTAATCTTTGGCACCATGCTCTAAATTAAGTGTAAACTTAGACACATCCTAACTATAACCTAGCCCTGTAAAGGTCTTCATATTTCAAACTGTGGTTGACATGTCTATACATACTATTATCACGTTGTTTCTACACTGCGTTGTACTTTACTCTTTAAGATAGCTCAGAATTATATTAGACTTTTACTTAACTCTACAAATAGTAAATGGGTACATTGAAATTAGAAATTATTAACATTACACTGTGGTTGCTTTTTTGACATTCTTATGCAAATCAAACACTGAGCTTTCTTATTTAAAAAGTTTCCTCCCTCTCTCTCTCTCTCTCTCTCTCTCTCTCTCTCTCTCTCTCTCTCTCAAAGATTTGAATAGCCTTATAAATACATCAAACTACCTGACATTTTCCTTATTCATATTTTAACATATGCTGGGCATATTGTCTTTATTAAAGAATTGAAAAAGAAGGTTTCTTTCTAGTTCCTAAAAATATAAGAGTAAAGTTAAAGTATTTCCAATATGCCAAAGCTATGTTCTTTTTGCCCCTTGCAAACACAGCTTGACACTCTGACCTTAGTGTTGGAAATGTAAGATTTGAATATTTTACCCAACATTCTAAAACACTTTCACTTTATTTCTGGGCAAGTGAACCTTCAGTACTATTAAATGTTAAAACGGGTTTAACTGAGAAGCTGAAGTTAAAGTTAGCATCACTGGACTTTAATGGGTTTGAAAGTTCTTAGGACATCACTAATTATTCCACTAATATTTCTGCATCCATAGTATTCATTTAGGCATCAAAGAGGAACAGTTACTTAGGCTATTAGAAAATTAATGGTCTCACCTACTCCCCCGTAAGATAGAGGCAATTATTTGGTGATTTTCTCTTAATGTTGGGCACCTGTGTGCATTAAAAATTCCATATGAGGTCTTAGAAATGGGTAAGTGGTTGTGCGTATCTAAGCTTTCATTTAAAAATATAATTACAGCAAGTGTAATTATAATATTTGTTTTTAACTTTTAGTCTTTTAAAACAACTCTAGACATAACTTTTCTTATTTCGTTCACTAGGGAAACTCATAAAAGCCAGTGAATCAAATCTTCCAGGATCACCTCTGCCAAATATTAATGTCGTGACCTCAGTACAAATTTTTGATTGTAAAGAAGCTGACAGAATAAGTAAAATGGCAATGATACTTTAGTAATTTTATTCATTTGGATTTTTCCTGGCCAGTCAGTTTTGATTTTTAGGCATTAATTTAACCAGGCTTGTTAGATGTCCCCTTATTACTAGCCAATAAATGATAGAATAGATTTATGACTTTTACTTATTTATGTCTTTACTAGAAAATCTCTGTGAATTTCCCCAAAATTTTAAGGAAACAGTACTGGTTATATTTGCAACAGTTTATAGAATTAACTTAACATTGCTTTATTCATGTTTAAATTCCCTAATGACACTTTAGGCAAACAGTTTCCTTTCAAATTGGTTCTTCTTTGCCATACATCATTCATCAGGCCTAAATTTTAATATTGTTAGAATTTTACCATGTCAGTTTTTCCCTCACTTCCCTCTAAAAGGTAGAATTCTATTTGAAAATGAGTTCTAAATTAAAATAGAAATGGATTTTGACTATCTAATCATTTCCCTTCTTTTAGAGACAATATTTTATATAGTAGATTGTAATCTATCCAGTCTGATTAAACCTGTCTTTTAAAGTGAAAGACTGAATTACATTTGCTGTAATTACAGATATAATAGATTTTAACACCTATCATTTTATTTTGTTTTTCCTTGGTCGTTTTTTTCTATATTTTTTTCACCCCTTTTTTTAATTTCTTTTGGATGGATATTTTTTTTTTCTTTCTGCATGTGTTCTTAGTGTGTTTGAGAAGTATACACTCTATTTCTATTAAGTAAGGGTTACCTCAGAAATTTTAACACAAATGCTGTACCTAAAAATATTAATGTTCTCTTCATCCTGAACATCATTGAGTGTCTTAGAATATTTAACTCTAGTTATTCCCATTCCAATTTATATATTATCATGTTTGGATATTTTACTCTTTTTTTTAACTACACACAACAGCATAGCTACTGTGCTGTAGAGTCAATACTTGTATAGATTTACTCACATATTTACCACCTTCTTTGCTTTTCCACTTCTTTCTAAATCTTAGCTCTTCCATTTGGAATCACATTATTTTCATTTTAAAGTACAAAATTTAGAGCTTTCTATGGGGGTCTTTTCGAGGCAAACTCTTTCAATGTCTGAAAATGTGTTCATTTCACTGCTGTTTTTGAAAGACATTTTCATTAGGTCTGAAATTCTAAATTGACAGTGATTTTTTCTCTGCATTTTGAAATTATCTTTTTTCCTATCATATGACTTCCAATGCTACTAATGAGATGTCAACTATCAGTCTACTACACCTAATGCTTTTACGACTCCACTTGTGGGTTAGGGTTGGGGTATAGGGTATTCTGTAATTTCTATATGACACGTGAGTTTCTTGTTATTTACCTTGTTGGCAGTTTATTGGGCTTCTTATATCTGTGGGTATCTGTCTTTTATGAATTGTGGAAAATTCTGTTCTGTTCTCTCTTCTCTCTTTCTGAAACTTTGATCAGATGTTTGCCAAACTTTTTGTGTTAGTCTGTTTTGCATTTCTATAAAGAAAATACCCAAGACTGAGTAATTTATAAAGAAAAGGAGCTTATTTGTTTCACCATTCTGCAGACTATACAAGAAGCATCTTGCCAGCAACTGCTTCTGGCGAGGGCTTCAGGTAGCTTCCAATCAAAACGGAAGGTGAAGGGGGAACAGGGGTGTCCCATGACAAGAAATGGAACAAGGGAAAGAGAAGGAGGTGTCAGGCTCCTTTAAACAGCCAGCTCTCACATGAACTAATACAGTGAGAACTCACTCATGTTGTGGGGAAGGCACCAAGCCATTCATGAGGGATCCGCCTCCATTACCCAAACACCACCCACCAGGCCCCACATTCAACACTGGGGATCAAATTTCAACATGAGATTTGGAGGAGCCAAAAATCCAAACAATATCACTTTTTTCATTCTTAATTCCATGTCTCAAGCTTTTAAAAAAGATTATCCATCTTTGTAGCTCTATGAAGCATTCTGGATTTCTTCTGCCCTATCATTCAATTCACTAATTCCCTAGTCTGCTACACCTAATCTGCTAGCAATTCTATCTCTGAGTTTTTAATTCTTATCTTATTTTTTATTTCTAAAATACTTTTTTCTTCAACTATTCTTATTTTTATTCAAATTTTAAAGATCTTTATTATTTACTGAAACATATTAAACATATTTACTTTATGCTCTGTATCTACTAATTAAAATATCTAACATTTCTTATGATTATGAATTTCATTTTCTTAGGATGTTATTTGATAGAATAATTTAAAGCATGGTTTGGAGGTGAATTTTTTTGCAAAAGTACTTGCTTCTGTCAGAGTGCTGAGCATTGTTAGTCAAAGATGACTTTTCATAAATTCTCAGGTTGTGGTTTGTCCATTCACTCAGATAGAGTTCAGAATATTATGACTTCTCTTTGAGTTGAGCAAATTGATGATGTGCAAATGAAGGCTGTAAACTAAAATGAAGGTTTGTGTTTAGTTCTGGATTTTCATGGAATTTTTTCCCCACTGCACTCAATATCAAGGTTTAAGCCAGATCATTTTCTTTGCACTTTTGGGGTGGCAGAGGCTGTGGTAGCTGGGAAGTAGAGGTAAATTTCTCATTCACATTTACAGTGAGAATTTAGCTTTCAGGAAAGAATAATATTATTAGATATAGTTTCATGAGTGGGCTTTGGCCTTGCCTTCTGTTCTCTGGATTCTCAAAACCAAACAAATTAAATTTTATGTTTACCCAACTCAGGAAAAAAGAAAAAATCTAAGTGAAAGCCACCATCAGTGCTAAGATTTTTTAAATTCTTGCATTCACTTGTCTATTCTGGGTGCTATAACAGAATACCACACACTGAGTGGCTTATATATAGGAGGAATTTATTTCTCACAGTTCAGGAGTTGGGGTAGCCCAAGATCAGGGTGCCAGGTTATCCAGTGTCTAATGAGGGCGGGCTTCCTTGTTCATAGATAGCTGTCATTCTGCTGTGTCCTCATGTGGCAGAAGGGGACCAAGGAACTCTCCAAGGCCTTTTTTATAAGGGCACTAATCCCAGCCATGGAGGATCTGCCCTCATGACCTAATCACCTCCCAAAGACCCAATCACCAATACGCTCACATTGGGGGTTAGGTTTCAACATATAAATTTGAAGGGGTACAAACATCCAGCCTATAGCACTTAGTTTTTGACCTGCATATTTATTATTGTAGTTCCATATCCTTGATGCAGGTAGGGAGAATTCTTAAAATATTGTATTCAGCTTTTGCTGTTTTTATCAAGAGGATTTTATTCCTGGTATTTAGTCTGACATATTGAATGTAGCAGTTTTAGCGTGAGACCTACCAAACCATGCTATCAACTATCTATGTGATTATTAGCAAATTACTAACCTCTGTGCATCCATTTCTTCACCTATAAAACCATAAAGCAGAATCTACTCAATGGAAAAGATGTCATGAGATAATGAGATAGTATATGTAAAGTATTTACATAGCATCTGGAAAATTTTAAGTGTTCAATAAATGTTGGTGAACAGAAGCAACAACAGCATTATACAAATAACATAAATTGACTTTGTAGTTTAAAGATAACAAGAAGAGTTGTTGATCTGAGACTGAGCCCAGCCTCAGTCACTGACTTTAACAGATTCAGTGGCATGGTAGGAGCAGAGATTTGGCTGAAGTTAAGGAATGATTGTGAGGTAAGGAATTGGAGACCGTCATTATAAAGAAATTTTCTGAGGAACTTAACTGTGAAAAATAGGTATGGAAGTTGTAGGGCTAGTGTCAGAAGCATAGATTAAGTAGAAGAAAAATTTCATTTTGTTTTAATGAGAGAGAAATAATGTATTTTATAGTGTATAGAAGAGAAGTTTACAAGGACAAAGACACATAGTGTTGATGAAGCATTAAATGCAGAAGAAACAAGAGTGAATCAGATTGTGGCATAAGAACCTTCAGTGGAAGAAAACGGACAGCTGTTCCTCTGAGATTTGAAGAAAGTAAGAGTAAGAATAGATATGGGTGATTTATTTAGTTACATGATGAAAATTGAGAGATTTCATACTTGATATTCTCAATTTTTATGTGAAGTAGAGCTTCCTAATCTCTGAAGAGGACTGAAAGGATATGTGAACTGAAAAAAGGTTGAACTTTTGGAGTGTGAGAGAGAATGTATAAGTATATCACTCACTGGAATTTTCATCACTCACTGGTTAGTTTACTATAATAGTCAAGTATACATACTTCAGGGAGAGGGAAGATTTGAAAAAAATGCTAATGATCCTGGCAACCATCCTCAGTCCACGAGTACCTTCTGAAATGAGATCTTTGAATATCACGTCCATTCAAAAATAGAAATTGAAATGGAGCCACTACTACACAACACATATATGACAGTAGGGTTTTATGTTTTTTTAAAAAGGCCAGTAAACATGAATTTTTAAAAACTGTAGCTCATTTTTGACTATTTGCTTCAAATATACTATGAAAAAAATCATAAAAGAAAATAGATATTTCCAAATTAAAATAACTAACTCCAAACTTTAACTTTTGCTTTAAATGATTATTTGTTTTAGAAAAGGCATGTTGAAAAAAGCACTTTAATCTTTTAAGATGAAATATGGCTATTTTGTAGTTATCATAATTTGATAAACCAGGAATATTGTTAAGTGAAATTACTTGTTTATTGAAATTGGAAGTTAATCAGTAAAAACTGTGTAAGGTAATTTAATATACCATGCAATCACTATGATTTTATGATAACTATCTTTTCTAAATGGGATTATGTTGTGAAAAGGATTTTTTTTTTAAATATAAATGCTTAGAATCTTACAACACAACAGCCAGGCATGGTGGTGAGTGTTATAGTCCTAGCTACTTAGGAGGCTGAGCTGGGTGGATAGCTTGAGCCCAGGAGTTTGAGGCTACAGTGAGCTACAATTGGGCCTCTGCCCTCCAGCCTGGGAGACACAGCCAGACCCTGTCTCAAAAAAAAACAAAAAAAACAAAAAAAAAGGAAACTTACAACACAAAATTGAATGAAGAACCCAGAAGACAGGAAACAGAACATATTCTATGATTCATCAATATACAATTAATAAATAGACATAACTAATTAATGATGTCAGATCAGGATAGTGGTTTCCCTGAGGAAGCTGGATTATGACTGGAAGTGCATGAAGTACCTTAGGGGATGAAGGTAATTTTTTGTTTCTTGATGTGGATGCTGGTCACTTGGATGTGTTGTATTAGGTATGGATGTGTGTATTATGCAAAATGTTGAGCTATACATTTATCATTTTTGCACTTTTTGCATATTTTTATACCTCCATAAAGCTTACATTAATAGTAAAAAAAATTTGTTTCAGGAAAATTCCTAAGTTAACCAGAAATTAGAGAATAATATGTAACCAAATATGACTTACTTGACATCAGTCCCAAATTTGCTTGTTAGTAAGTAGAAGAAATGTCCTGGATTCCTTGATTCAGATGCTGCTCTAATTTTAGTTAGAAATATATTTTTTATTTCTTACATTATCCTTTGTCAAATGAATAAAAACCTTGTGGACCAAAGCTTAAAAAGAAAAACTTTGGTAACTATTTTTCTTTCTTTGTTCTTTTTTCTTTCCTTTAAGAGAAAGGAAATTTCAACCTAATGTTGAAATCAAATTATTATACCATTACTCTAATACCAAAACTGACATCTGCCATGATGTAAACCATGTAAGCCATCTAAAATTATGAACTGATAGTTTGAGCTTGTCCTCTTCTATAGCTGAGAATTTTAACTTAGAAAATTCATGAAATATTTGATCCTCAAGTGAAATATCTAGGTTGCTTAATTTACCTTCTCTAACAAGTAGATAGTATTATCCTGAAATGTTTTAAATGGTTCAGAATATATAGAGAATTTGAAGCTAAGTCAAGCTCATACTGTACCTTAATGCATATTGGCTATTGTTTACTATTGTCACTATTTGTATCCCAGCTTTGCCACTTATTGTGTAGAGTTGGTTATTTAAATTTAATTAAAATTAGAACTTAAAATTTCAGTTCCTCAGTCATATTAGCCTAATTTCAAGTGTCCATTAGTCACATGTGGCTAGTGGCTACTGTAAGGAACAGAGCAGATTTAGAGCATTTCTATCATTTCAGAAAGTTCTATTGGACAGCACTAATTTGTATAATTAAAACAATACATTCCTCAGAGTTTTTTCGTATTGTTAAAGAAGATTATTTTTGTACAATTCTTAGCATTGTCATGGCAAATCACAAATGCTTACTATATGATACTTAACAATAACAGCATAGGAAAAATAAGAATAACCAGATAATGAAAATAATAGCAATGACAATGGTAAATGAAAATATATAGCTTACACATTTAATATCATGAATTAAGTATATTTAACCTTGTGCACATTTTCTAAGACTCTTCTATCCATCATTTCTTTTCCAGATATTTCACTATGAAATAATTCTGGAGGTGGCATTCTGAAAATTTTTCCCTAAGTAGAAGTAATAGAGCCAGCCTAATATATTATGCTCACCACTGCATTTAAAAATGAATTTAAAAAATTCTAAGCAACTAGTTACCCCTTTTTAATTCTAAACAGTGAGAAATTTTAACATGTAGATCATAAGTACGTGCCAGCAGATACAAATCTGGTTAATCAGTATAGAGGATGATTACAAAAGAAGTTGCATAGTATTCTAACACTCTCTAATTATGGTATGGCACTAATTAATTGGGATCTCTTTATGCATCTTTAAATTTATTTGTTATCACTCTGATCTTTGATTTACCTTATTTCCATTTGTGATATTTTACTACAGTCTTTTATGTTTATTCCCTTTAGGCCAAATACTACATCGAAAACACAATCACATGGTGTGCATAGCTATTACATCAAGACAATTCTTAGGTGGACAATCAATCCCATCCTTCAGCTAATTGGGATCACCAACCAGAGTTGAGCTCATCAGATATGGAAATTTAAAACTGGATTTATTGACTTTGTTAGTGTCCATGACCTTTTTAATTTTTTTTAAATTCACAAATAATAATCGTACATATTCATATGGTATATAGTGATGTTTTGATACATGTAATGTATAGGGATCAGATCAGAGTAATTATTAATAGTATATCCATCTCAAACATTTATCACTTATTTCTGTTGGAAACATTCAATATCTTCCTTCCAGCTATTTGAAAGTATGTAGTATATTATTGTTAACTATAGTTATCTTCCAGTGGTATAGAACACTGGAACATATTCCTCCTATCTGGGACATTTTGTTAAATGAAAGAAGCCAGGAACAGAAAGTTAAAACACATGTTCTCAACTGTATGTGGAAGCTAAAAAATGTTGATCTCATAGAAGTATAAAGTAGAACAGAGGATACTAGACACTAGGAAGGAGAGAGGGAAGGGAAAGCTAAAGAGAGATTTGTTAAAGGATACAAAATTGCATCTATGTCCTTTACTTATAGTTAAGTATCATTACCTTTCTAATGACAACCATTCAACACTGTGGGGACAAGGTTTATAAATATGCATAATGATATTCAGAATAAATAGACTTTTAGATGCTCTTTACTGTGTCATTATTACATAAGAAACATCATCAGTCTTAAAACAGAAATAAGCCCTTTAATAAAGGTTAGTTTTTCCTGCTTATTTATAATCTGTATTTTTTCCATCCTAGGCTACTGATAAAGATACTGGCAATTACAGTGCCATGGCATACAGACTCATAATACCACCAATTAAAGAAGGAAAAGAAGGATATGTGGTGGAAACATATACAGGGCTTATCAAAACTGCTATGCTCTTCCATAATATGAGGAGATCCTACTTCAAGTTTCAAGTTATCGCAACTGACAACTATGGGAAGGGACTGAGCGGCAAAGCAGATGTACTTGTAAGTAGATAAAACTTCAGGGAAAGGAGGTACATGCAATGCTAGCCAGGGGGAAGTGTTTTTCAATTTAAAAAGTTTTAAGATTAATTTAAAGCAGGTTTTCAAAAATATAAAAGTTATTAACTTTCATCCAGATTGTTAATTACTATAGTTTTGGATAGGAATACACACATGGGCTCATATGCACACACACACACATACGCATATATAGTATTGCTTGATGTTTTTTTCTCTTTGAACTTTGGGAAATATATGATTGTGACAGCAATGTTATAAACATTGGGTTTATATTTGGTCTGCAGATCTCATTTTTAATAGGATTGGCTAGAGCTACATACAACTTCAAAATGTTTCACAGAGTTGTGTTATAGAAACCAAAATGTATGAAATTATTACAGTTTAAATTACTTTTAGCCTTTTATAATTGAGAAAACAAAAGGACATGTTTTGAGGCAAATTTATGTTCCAAAAGATGTGATTTCCTTGTTTTATCAAAATCTCCTTTGATGGCATTGATGATCCTTGACTAAGTTACATTTGGCTACAGTCAATATCACTTTTCTATTCTAACTTTCACTTAGGCTGTGTACAAGTTCGGTGATAGATCATTTCAAAGGACAGTTTGATACTAATTTTTATTCAAAATATTTAACAACAGTGTATAACTGGTGTACTCTCTACTAACTCGGACGCATGAGTTATTTGGACTTTTCTCTGATAAATCGAATGCAAAGTGTAAGTAGAATTATTATTGGAAATATTTGTCACATAAAGACAGATCAAGTATAATTTGTCTTTTGTTCATTACATCTTAATCATCTTAATAAATCTTCATTTTTCACAGTTCTCCTCATTTAGTTCTCTGGACAAATTTAAGCTTCATATACATGCAGACACCAGTGATCAATTTTTTTTTCTTAGATAATAGTGAAGACCAGCCACTATGATTATGGTGGGCATGAGGACCAGAAAAGTCCTCCAACAACATTCTCATTTATAACAGTAAAGCTGCAATAGAATAAACGAAGGCTAATCTAAGCCAAGAAACTTTTGACATAGAAGATACTAAGGTTGACAGAGATTTTGATCAAATTAAAATCTGTAAACCTTTTATAACATAATGCCATTTCTTTTCCTGTTATTTAAAATATTCACATTGTGGTGCTCATTTGCTACACAATAAGATCGCTACACTAAGTATAATTAAAATATTGTAAACATCAACACAAACAAAATATAACTAACTAGATGTTACTTACATAATATGTACATAAGCAATATGAAATTTATGGGTTTTTAAAATTTTAATTGCATACTTATTGTGTCCAAATTAAAAAATATATCTTTAAAGTAATTTAAAATATATTTACAAAGAAAGTGATTTAATTCCAAGAAATTGTCATATGTTTATAAATATATGTATTTTATTATGATGAAAAATAAGAACATCAGGGAAGCCATTCCAGCAAAATGATATTTATGATAATCTCTGAATTCCTTTCAGTCAAGAGAGAGGAGATATGAGAGAAATAAGAGTTTTATGCACAGGGCACAACATGTACCAAATCCAAGAAGAAAGAGAGATGATAACAGGTCTGAGTAATCACAGATGTTTACTCAGCCTATAAAAGTGTGAGAGCAAAAGTGAATGAAAAATGGAGCTGGAGATAGAAGTAGGTGGTCCATATAAAAGATGAAAGCCATATAAAAAAAAGTTTAGACTTTTTTTCTAAAGCCAATGGGAAGCCATTGAAAATTTTTATGAGGGTGGGGAAGATAAGATTTTTTAATTTAGATAAAAGCTTCTTGCTTAGTCAAAGCTAGGTCTCCCCTGGGGACATTATTTTTACTGCTGCCATCTGAAATGGTGGCTTTTGTTTGTATTCTTTTCTGTTTTTGATTGCTGTAATCTTAATACTACAGTGCCAGAGTAGGATCCTTAGCATACAACATAGTCACTTCTAAATCCTTCCTCCTTGCTAAGAATTCAGCCTTCATTCTCATCATCTGACTCTGTCACTCATTGCCCCTGTGATCTCCCAAACCTTGGGTCATTCTCCATCATAGCTCAATGAATCTAGTTCCTGAGTTACTATAACTATCTCCAACAAGTCTCTTTTCTTAATTTTTTTTGGCAAGTTCATTAGATGTGGAGATGATTCTTTCAACATTCTGAACTCACAATTTCTTGGATGTCTTTACTCCAATGTCTTTGCTCTCCACCCTGTTTCAACTACTTAAGAACCATGGTTGTTTTTGCCATTACCTCTATAACTTCCATTTTAAACCTCCCACTCTTTGACCTTAATATTGAATGTTTCCAGTTAAATTCAGCACTCTTTTGTTCCCCCCAGGACCTTCAATCTGATTAGACTACCATATTTTAAACCTCCGTCATGTTCTCTCAAGAAAACCTCTCATGTTCTTTCTTTCTTGTTTACCGGATTACAGTGCATTATCAATTATAATGCGCACTCAGTCACACAAAAATTAACTTTCTTGCTTTCTTTCCCTACACCATACTCAGCAAAACCATAACCCTAACTAATTACAACTCTCTCCTTTCTTCAGACCTATACTCTTACTGACTATGTCTGCAAAAACACACACAATACCATAATTAGTACCATTTTAAATTAATGACTAAAACCCCCCAAAATTACCTTTTATTTTTTTCAGTAACCACACTATATTTCCTGGTCTATTCATACTACCAATGTCCTAGAAAATCTCTCTGTTCTCAATCCTCTAATACCTTCTTATCCTCACTGTTGCCTGATTAACAGGCATCCTATTTCACAGTGAGATAAAAAATTAGAGCATTTAGAAAGATACTTTTAGGACTCTCACCACTAAATCTACCTACCCATCAGGATCTACACCAACATTCTTGGCTATCCTTGGTTCCTTTTGATGAATTCTCTGTGTTTTTATCTGAAGCCAGTATGCCCACTGAAGCAACAGATACATAAACAATATGAAGTTTATGGGTTTTTTGCAATAGATTCAATTTCCACTCACCAGATCTATGACATTGCTTCAGCAACTCTCCCATTTCTTTATTACGTTAACAATTTCCCCCTTATGATTATTCCCTCAATGATGCTTTTTTCCCTATCTTTTAAAAATAAAAACCTTCTTGACCTACATCTCCTTCTAGCTACCACTCTATTTCTCTCTTCCTATTTCCAGCAAAATCCCCTGTTAAATTTGACTCTAATATCTTACTATCTAATCTCTCTTAAACCCTCTTTAATCACAATTCCACTCCAAACACTCATCCAAAACTTCTCTTGTCAATATCACCAATGAATTCCATGTTATTAATGGCTTGATAACTTCAATCTTCATCTTACTTGAACCATCGGCAACACCTGATTGATTACTACCAGTCCTAGGTTTTCAGGCCACCCACCATACTCCCTTGATTGCCTCCTGTCTCACTGTTCACTCTCTCAGTTTCCTTTACTAGTTCATTTTATTCTCCTGACCTTTTAGTATTGAGGTTTCTCAGGGCTCAAACATTAATTCTCTTTACTATATGCATTCATTGATTTGGTAAGCTCACTCAGTCCCATAACTTTATAAAATATCATCTATATACTGAAAACTCTCAAACTTACATCATTACCGCAAAGCTCATTCCTAAACACAAGACTCATATCTATCTTTACATGCAACAATTTCATTTGAATATTGAATAAAGATAGCTATTTAATGTTTCTTAAACTGAACTCCTCTTCTTCTTCACATTTTTTCCGCCTATAGTCGTTCCAATTTCATTTGATGACCAAATCATCTTTGAATTCTTTGGACAAAAACAATTTCTTGATTTCTTTCTCTCCTAAAATCCCACATTCATTCCTTCAGTAAAGACTGTTATTTCTACCTGTCTATCAATATAAGGTGCCTAAATACCTTTCCAATGTACTGTGTGATGAAATAAGAAGAATGCATAAAGTGCTTCTACTATATGCAGAAGTAAGATGGTTGTCTCAAGGAAAAGCACTGTGTAAGCTGAACTAGCCACTTTTTTCACAGACTAGCTTATTTATTTGAAAGAATAACTTAGAGACAAGACATGGCAACATGGTTACTCAAACTTGGATACTTGGTGGGCATTTACACAAAAATGAATAAAATGAGCCTGTCACTTCAAGGAAAACTGACTGTATGTTTTGCTAATGATAACATTGAAGCTTTCAAGAACAAATTAAAATATTTAAGAAATTGTATCCATCACTGACCTTGACAGTTTCTTATTACTTGATGACTTTGCTGGTGAGATTAGTGATCATACTAAATAATGTGATTTATTTCCTGATATTGTATAATGAAATGTATCAAGATTTTAAAAATCTGCATTATTCAGTGAACCTATATTTTCTGAATGACCAATGTGCAAGATGTTAAAAAATCATTCATGGGTAAAAGATCAATTCAAAGTATAAGAGAGGTAAATGGATTTTAATGTAATTGAACATAGCTTTAGATTTCATATCAAAACTAAATGAAACTACCACTTGAGTTTTGGTGCAGTATCAAAAAATATATACAATTATTTAAAGAGGCTATTGAAACACTTCTTTCATTCATGAAAAGTGAGTTTGCAGCAGCAACCAGAGACAGTTACCAGTTTAAGCAGGAGATGATGAGTATCTCTAGAGTTAACAGATAAAATCTAGTAATCTTAAACATTTAAATATTTTTGTTACAGATGATGGAAGAAACTATCTTTCTTTGAAAGACCAAAATATAAATTGTAATATCTTATTCTCTTCATTTGCATAGTCAAAAATGCACGTGTTCCACATAAATCAGATATTAACACTTTGAGGAGATTTAAATTTTAATACTAACTATTCAGAAGTAAGTGTGAGCCAACTACCTTTGGAGTTAAATACAGTCTGAATTTTGTTAATTTATCAGAATTAGACATATATTCTTTTTATATTTTAAGAATACAAAAGTATTTTTCAAAATTTATTAAGATCAGAAAATCTTTTTGTTAAATAGTAAACTTAAAATGTATACATTCCAGGGCACTTTAAATCTTAATTCCTATTATTTTAGTCAGAATTTAGCACAAAATCTCACTAACAAATTAAAATTTCTTTTGAATAATTAATTTACCCTTCTGAATGAAAAGAAAACACTGACTGTCCTTTGAAGGCAAATGATAGAATTACTTATATTTGTAAAACCAAACTTTGTTTCTACATAGAGTCTCCTAACACTGTGGTCCCCAACCCCTGGACCATGGATCGGTACTGGTCAGTGGCCTGTTAGGAACCAGGCTGCACAGAAGGAGGTGAGCAGAGGTCGAACAAGCAAAGCTTCATCTGTATTTACAGCCACCACCGCCCCCCCCCACATTGTTCCCATCACACGGCATAAATTCCGCCTCCTGTCAGATCAGCAGCAGTGGCATTAGATTCTCATAGGAGCTTGAACCCTACTGTAAACTGCATATGCAAGGGATCTAGGTTGTGCACTCTTTATAAGAATCTAATGCCTGATGATCTGAGGTGGAGCTGAGGCAGTGATGGTAGTGCTGGGGAGCAGCTGCAAATACAGATTATCATTAGCAGAGAGGTTTCACTGCACAATAAATGTAATGCACTCGAATCATTTGGAAACCACCCCCCAGACCCCCAGTCTGTGGAAAAATTGTCTTCCATGAAACTGGTCCCCAGTGCCAAAAAGGTTGGGGACCACTGCCCTAACATATAAATTGATTGCATTCCAAAAGTTTACTTGTAAAGCAGCTGCTGAAAATCAGAATATATTTATGCAAAGGGAACATCTCCCAATTCCCTGCGCCCACATACAACTAACATTCTAGTTTTTCATTGCCTTATAGTTAGTAAGACTCTAATAGCCATGTGGCAATAGATCCCTGTATATTTGTATGGTAGGCTAACTATAACTGTAAAAAAAAAAAAAAAAAAAAGCTCCAAAATTTCAATGGCTTAACCTAACGAACTTTCTTTTTCTCTCATATGACACAATGAGAGTGTACATGTTTGGCTGGTGGTCTTGACAGCCCTTCTATAAGTGGAGGTTCAGAGACTCAAGCTTCTTTAATCCTGCGTCTTTGCTGTTCTCCATGGCTTCTTTATTCACATGGTGATTGGGAAAGAAAGGGAAAGTTCACACATGGAAGACATTTAAAAATATTCCTGCCTTCCCTTCCACTGACTTTACATTGGTCAAAATTCCATTATATGACTCCACTAAACTACAAAGGAAGCTGAGAAATCTATTCTTGCTGTGTTCCCAGTAGGAAGACAGAAACAGCCGGTTGAACAGCTAACTAACTAGTCCATGCTTCTGATTACCAGATATTCGTTTCATTCTTTTCTACACATATAGAACAAAGTCTCATCAAACACATAAGCATAACACCCGGATCTCAGATGTTGTGCTGTTACATTCTGTCCTTTTTCAATCAGGTGTAGAGGGAACTCCTGATGATCCAATGATCTGACAAACCCACTTGCCCAGCAGAGATGGTAGAGAAAATACGGAATATATAATAGAAACTCCCGTTTGAAGAGGACAAGAATTGTAGACACACAGCAGTCACTTGTCCATGCCAATTCTGAAATCCTGTTGGGTATATACAATGTAGTTTGCCAGTCCTGGAGGAGGGATTGATTAAATCCCGTTTTTTCCCTAAGGTGGGAAAACTTATGTTTGGTTATCCTCTGTGGCTCCTGAATCTACCTCTACTAATTAGTTCTCTGCCCACTTTCATTTTTGTTCACATCTAATGTAAGATTTGTAAAGTGAGACCTCTTTATGGTATATACAGCATAAGACATACTTATATGATTTTTTTGAATCTGTATCAGTAAGAACCTGGCAGAAAATCCATGCACATGAAAATAAGATAATCTGAGGAAGGTTTAATGAAGGGTCTATTCCTGAAGGTATGGGCAAGAAGTATGTAGGGAAATGAGACAGTGAAGTTCCTGAGGAGAGTAATAGCAAGGATCTCTTACAGCCTGCAGGCCTGAAAAGGTGAGAGGAAGCACATGTTTACCAGACCAGGAGACAGCTGTGAGGAGAGGACAGACAGCCATGGCACCCCTGTATGAAAGGAACCAGAAATGAGAATTTATTACTCCTACTCAGTCTCTTCCCTTTTCAAATATCCCACTAATGCCTCCCTCTGCTCACCCTATCCGTAGCCCACGTCCCCCTGAGCCTCTTCCTAACAGATAATGGAATTACGAAGTGCTTTAGCACCAATTCACTGGGATAGCTCTTCTTCCCTGAGGCTGTGACTCCAGCACTTCTGAGTCTAGGGGAGAGAGCAGGTAGAGGAGATGATGGGAGTTTCAGTGATGGATGAAGAGGATGAAGTCTGTGATTATGCTTCTTGTTGAAATAACACCCTTATGTTATTACTTGATCCAGCCTGTTTGCTTCTTATCAGAATGTTTATTTCTAATCTCCCCTGATTCAAGGTTGAAAGACCAAAAAAAAAAAAAAAAAAAAAAAAAAAAAAAAAAAAAAAAAAAAAAAAGAGAGAGAGAGAAAGAGAAAAGGAAGGGAGGAAGGAAATAGTTTCGTAAGTCTCATACACATACTTCTAGAAATTTTTGCTATGTATTTTTACTACTAAAAACTAAAAAAAAAATAAAACAAAAAATAGTTTTCTGTAACTTCTCTCTCTCTCTCTCTCTCTCTCTCTCTGTCTCTCTCTCTCTCTCCTCTCTGTCTCTCTCTTTTTTACTGAGGACCAACAAGAAAAGACAAAGTGATGCAAAAATTGTAATAATCCCTTTTTCTAATGAAGTCAGATGTGCTTTGTAAAGACAAAATAAAGATTCATCTACATGCTTAAGAAAATTTTAGGCATTTGGTCCCAAACACCTATAATGAGTTAGGGATACAGAATTAGAACTGCCAGGGCAAACTGCTTGCTCATAGCTGGTAATCACACTGACCCCGGCTTAATACAGTCTTCAGACATGACTTATGAGGCTCACACAGCAGTTTTAAAGATTTCTAATTAGTTGTGAACATTTTACACAGTATTTTGGATTTGTTCTCCTGAAAAACTAAAAGATCCAACAAATATGGACTTTTTTCCACCTTGTTATATCGACTGGAGCTGAGTGTCTCTTCAGATGAGTCGTGTGCTCTCTGATTTGCCTCACGTCCACTTCTCCCTGGCATTTCATACTTTTGACTACTTCACCCATTTAAGTTTTCAGCCCAGTTTCGGAAGACGTCGGAGTTTGTGACCCTTGATATTGTTCACTATATGTAGAGAACTTAGAGCCTATAAAAAAACATGGCATTGTGAAATTATTCCCTACTGTAAATGGTATTGAGATATGTGCTAAACATACTTGATGTTCAAAGTGTTCAATTCATGATTCTGGTGTGTATGCATGTACACTATTTTAGTAGTATGTACATGTACATGAAGGACAATATTTGAATTTATTTTATTTTTTATATCAGTAATGGGTAATAATAAAGAGCACAAGCTCTCAGATCAGATAGTCTGCCCAAGTTATTAGACATCTCTTTATGTTTTCTTGTTTTAAAATGGGAATGACACTAATAACTACCTGATATAATTGTCGTTAGATTTAAATGAGTTAAAACCTGTAGAATGTTGAGGGGAAAAAGTAAATAGTATGTCATAAATACAGAATAAATGCTATTATTTTTCTTCCTTTTTTTATATAAGAACATAGAAAGAATTTGGTAAATATTAAATGGAATAGGACGTATTCATCAACATCTATTAAATTAGCTCATTTTAGCCCATTTTATATTTCTATGCATATATTTCTTTACCTACACAAATTTAAAGTAGACATGAAAACTATATATGATGATCTCATAGAATGAATTATTTTAACCATTAATGTCTCAGATTCTTAGTCACGATGAATAAATGATCTCTTGAGACTTGTTAAATCTAAAACACATATTTTCCACTGTCCTGAATGTTCTTTGATAACCAAATTAAAAAGAAACAAAAATTCCACCTTTAATTTCTTAGTAAATAACCAAGAAAACAAACACAAAGTCAAAAAATAGATTGAAATCACTTAGGATTCTTCATTTCTAGGTGAACAACAAACAGTTTATCGTTCTCAATCTGCCCCAGTTTGTCTCTAACATCTAGTGAAAATTGTATAATTTTTTAAAAATTATTTGCTTCTGAATTTAAAAATTAGAAACCACTGTGTCTATGTGTAGTAGGGAAGAAATAATGTTATTTTTTGGTTACAGAAATTTTGGTAAAAATTAAATGAATTCTGTTTTATCTTCTTGCAGGTCTCTGTGGTCAATCAGCTGGATATGCAAGTCATTGTTTCCAATGTGCCCCCTACTCTAGTGGAAAAAAAGATAGAAGATCTTACAGAGTAATTGATTTTGTTTACTTATTATTTGTTTTCACACAACTATAATTTTAATTTGAGTTGGTCATCTTAATCATTACATTGCTCAGATTAAACTTATATTTTACAATAGTGTCTTACTAATAATTTAGCTTATTCCTTTCCCAAAGTAGGTAGACTCATTTGAAATATGTGAAGATTTTCAGAGTATCTTCAAATAAGGATAAAAATTAGGTGTGAGAAGATCTTATTTAGAATTCTTCAATTGATTCATCAACAAAACCTCAAAATAGTGCATCTCAGAAATCATAACATTCATGATTTAAATATATACTTTGATTTTGTGGCTTTGTATTGCTCAAAAAGCAATCTGGCTAGTATAGGAAATCTGTTATTTCTATAAGAGATGTGTCTGGATAGCTAGAGCTTACATTTTTAAAAACAAGTTAAGACAAATTTTAAACTATATATATATATGTATTCTAATTGTTGTAAAATATGTGGCGTGCCCCTCTGCCTTTTCAGCAGTGTGCACTCACTGAACATGGCTGAAGATGTTATAGTTGATATAGATATGATTGTGATTATTTATTAAACTGCTGTTCTCTAACATTCTAATGCCATAAAATATTATTAAAATACCTTTACTATTTCACTCTTAACTACCCTAATCTAGCCTGCCATCATTATTTATTTTTTCTATTTGGCATTTGTGCTTCCTTGTCTTCTATTGATTTCGGGTTGACAGATGTCAATTACCACTATCAATTTGCCTCTCTCTAGCAGAATATACCCACTACTAAATTGTCAGAAGTTCTTTCAAAAAGATAGCTAAACTTTTAATAATTACATGTCAAATAAAATTCAATAGGCACTGATTAAAACACATGTGATTTTCCTATAAGAAAAGCATATGTCCTTCATAACAGTTATTTCAGTATATTTCACAAATTCAGCATTTTGTTGTCACATGAATTGTCCTATGGGGGAGGAAGTTATCTACATTTATGCATGAAATATCAATCACAGACTACCTTGTTTATTTCTACAGAAGTAGCTTATGTACACTTAACCTTTATCAAAATAGTAGCTGATTACACTTGAAAAAAATTAGAATTATGCTTAATTTTTAGCTGCTTTCATGTCATCTATTGAGACAGGCTTTCTCTGACTGCATTATCTAAAAGAAATTACACCCTCTTCAATTTCTAGCTCTTTATTCTGCCTTATTTTCTTTCAAAGTATTATCTAATGTTTTTTATATGTCAATTTACCACTGGAATGTAATCTCTATGAATGTAGAAAATTTATTTTTAACTGTCATAACTCTACTTATATGGTAGGCACTTCATGCATTTTATTGAATAGACATTTTATACACGCAAATCATGATGTACTTTTCCTCATAGTGAGACAAAATTTATGAAACTGAAAAAGCAAATGGCAAAATGGAAGTGTAATTTCATAAGAATTTACATGATTTAATGTCTCTTAAGTGAATATGATGATATAAATGGGAAATATCAGGCACTTTTCCTGTCTTGAAAGAATCGTATCATTGTGCAGGAAGCTTTGACTTCATATAACAACATTGGATTTAAAGCACAAACATGGGCAAAGAATTTAATTTTTTCCAACATCAGCTTCACCATTTGTTATGAATAAAATTTATAGAGCTAATGAAATTTATAGTATTGTTGTGAAAACTACATTATATAAGGCATGTAGGGCAATGGAAATTATGCATATTCAATGAATGGTAAATATTCCACATAAATGTTGTTAGCAGACCAATTCCAGTAGATTTAGGTAAAGAGTTGCTAGATTTTTGTACATTTTCTTAAAAGAGCATGGTTTAGTAATGGAAAACAGACTATGGATCCAGACACAGAGATCTGAATCCCATTAGAGCTGTGTGACCTGTGCAAGATATTTCACACTTACAGCCACACTCCCTCATCATGAAAAGTAGACTAAATACATCTATCTTGTGTTGATTTTGAAAGCATTTAATATAAATTTCCCAGTATAGTAAGCATAGAAGGCACATATATACCCGATGCTTTTGTTGTTGCAAATATATATATATATTTATATCGTAAACTTTGTCATCTTAAGGATTTTTAAATGCACAGTTCAGTAGTGTGAAGTATATTTACATTGTTTTAAAATAGATTTTCAGAATATTTTCATTTTGCACAACTGAAGTTCTACAGCCATTAAACAACTCCCCATTCCTGCCTTACCCCCAGACCCTGGCAACCTCCTTTCTACTTCCTACATCTATAAATTTATCTACTTTAAATGTATCATAAAAGTGGAAACATGCAGTATTTCTCATTTTGTGATTGGCTTAGTTCACTTAGCATAATGTCTTCATGGTTCATCCATGTCGTAGCATGTGATGGGATTTCTTTCTTTTTTTTTTTTTTTTGTAAGGCTGAAAAGTATTCTACTGTATGTACATAATATACTTTGTCTATCCATTCATCCCTCAGTGGAGGTGTGGGGTACTTCTATCTCTTGGCTATTGTGAATAATACTGCTATGAACATTGGTGTTAAAATATCTCTTCCCGACCCAGACTGTGCTTTCAATGCTTTTGTATATACACCCAAAAATTGGATTGCTGGATGACATCGTAGTTCAGTGTTTTGTTTTGTTTTTGTTTTTGTTTTTTTTTTGAGGAACCTACATACTATAATCTATAACAGTTTCACCGTTTTATAATTTCATCATTTGTATAAGTTTTCCAACTTCTCTGTATCTGGTCAACACTTGTTATTTTCTGGACTTTTTTCTTGCGTATGTATTTTTAATATAGTAGTCACAGCAATGATTGTGAGGTGGATATATTATTGTCATTTTGATTTGTATTTCTCTGATGATTAGTGATGTTGAACATCTTTATCTTTTTATTAATACAGTTATTGGCCATTTGTGTACCACCTTTGGAGAAATGTCTATTCAAGTCCTTTGCCCATTTTTTTAATTGAGTTATTTGATTTACTTTGGCTGTTGTTGAGTTATAAAAGTTCATTTTTTTTATTTAAGAATATCACGGGGCTACAAACACTTTGGTTACATAGATTTCCTTTGCACCACCTGAGTCAGAGCCACAAGAGTGCCCATCCCCCAGACAGTGTACAATACACCTGTTAGGTGTGAATTTACCCATCCTCTCCTCCCCACCCCAACCTGCTCAACACCCCATGAATGTTACTTCCATATGTGCACATAAGTGTTGACCGATTAGTGCCAATTTGTTCATGAGTACATGTGGTGCTTGTTTTTCCATTCTTGTGATACTTCGCTTCAAAGAATGGGCTCCAGCTCCATCCAGGATAATACAAGGGGTAGTTCAGCATTCTTTTTATGGCTGAGTAGTACTCCATGGTATACATATACCATATTTTATTAATCCACTCATGTATTGGTGGGCATTGGGTTGTTTCCATATCTTTGTAATTGTGAATTGTGCTGCTATAAACATTCGAGTACAGATGTCTTTATTATAGAATGTCCTTTCCCACTACTAGGTATTTACTCAAAGGAGTTCTTTATATATTCTGGTATTAGTCCCTTATCAGATATATGATTTGCAAATTTTTCTTCTATTCCATAGGTTACCTTTTCATTCTGTTGATTATGTCCTTTAATAAACAAAAGCTTTTAAGTTATACATAGTTCCATTTGTCTATTTTTCTTTTGTTACCTGTGCTTTTGGTATCATATCCAATAAATCATCGCCAAATCCAATGTTGTGACACTTTTATCATATTTTTTTCTAGGTATTTTATAGTTTTGGGGTCTTACTTTCAGATCTCTAATGCATTTTAAGTTAATTTTTGTATATGGTGTAAGAAAAGGATCTAATGACTTTATCCTTTTATACATGGATATTCCATTTTCCTAACACTAGTTGTTGAAGAGATTGTCTGTTCCTTGCCTGATTCCTTTTTGCAGACTTTTTAGAGAATCTGTATAAATTTAGAATTTTCTTAAGTGGAAATGTTTATGATTCTTTATTGAAAACTACTTTAGTAGATGGAAGCGGTAGTGATAAGAATTGTGGGACCTGAGTCAGCACTGTGAAGTCCCAGTGCTCGCCCTTCCAGTGTCTGGGGTGAGTAATGAAAATACACACATAACTCAGACAGACAGCAGAGTGTCAAATAGTTCATTAAATGTAAGAATGTATTGTTCCAGTGACCAGACTAATCAGCGTATTTATTCCCTATGGATATTCCTAGATGACAATTCATATCATCATCAAAGCCATTTTTTATATTTCCCATGAGACATCCCTATCCTGTGCAGTGGAAAACTTGAATTTCATGTGATCATCATTTTTATTTTTTTTTTCCTTCAGGTAGACCCATATGTTAGGTCAGAACATAATTCAAAATTTCCTTGGTAAGCATGAAATCAGCACAAATTGGGACACTTGACGAAAGAAAAATTAATGAACTGATATATCTGTTTTATGATGGGGAAGGTTTCACAAAGATCAATATACCTTGACAGCTAAGAGCATAGTGCCTGGAAAATAGAATGCTCATAGTAAACCTGAGTTACTATAATGATGATAATGATCACTCCTCACTTCCCTGAAATGGGATTAAATGACTTAATGAAATTTTCATATTACTTTTGTTACTTTATGCTTATAAAATTGGCCAACTCCCCTAAGTAATGAATCACATCCCTTTTTTATTAGATTGATGTATGCAACAAATTCCAGTGAGCATCTGTGTCCCCTACAGATAGCCTTGCATATCTATGCTGTAAAGTATTTTAAGTTGATGTTAGAATTTCTCTGTGAGCCTTGTCTTTCTTTTACTTACAAATTCTTGAAATTAAGGCATTGGAGAAAAAGCTGTAAGGATAAGGGTAGGGACACCTTAATATAACCAATAAATAATTGACAATACTATCTAAAGAAGAAACTAAGATATGTTTTCACTTTATATCTTCCTTTTTTCTATGCTCACTTCACCGTGAAGCCCAAATAAATACAAGAAATTGGGGTTATGAAAGTTAAATCCTTAGAAATTTATAGTAAAAACATTTTTTTTTATTGTTTGTTATTATAGGGGTACGGATGTTTAGGTTACGTATGTTGCCCTTGCCCCCCCTTCCCCCCAAGTCCCAGTCCCAAGCGTGTCCATCTCTC
>RJWJ010011405.1:0-44430 GCA_004363605.1 Indri indri
CGTGTCTACATCCAGACGTGTCAAATCACATACACTGAATACGTGCAGGTTTTTCTGTATCGGTTACACCCCAATAAAGCCATTTACAAAAAATAAATGTCTGGGAGCATCATCCACATTGAAAATCGTTGACCAGTTTGAACTTGCTTGTTGAATTAATCGTCCATCACTTCTGAATTCTCATTTTGGATCAAGTTGAAACCAGCTCAGGAAGGCGAATTACGTTAGGATGAGTTCAAGAGTTTGCTTTTACGTTAAAGAGAGACCTTTAACGTGGATTTTGCTGTACCCAGACACCTGCATGTGTGGGACCCGTTGCCTGGCCTCCTGTTGCTGCCGCACAGGATCGGGGGGTTGGGAGACCCCCATGCGTAGTGTGGGGTGTGGGACACTGATGGGCACCAGCACCCCCAGATATTTGCTCACTGTGGTTTCGGGGAGCCAGGGCTATTTAGGAGGAGACTGGTTGTCACCCCTGGACAGAACAAAATGCCTAATATATTTACAGTCATGGTGGTTCATGCCCCATTTGCAGCAGTGGAGAAACCACATAAGAAAATTGTCCGATTTCTAAGATGTCTAAAGGGGTCACCTGTGAGGCCTTAGCTCTCAGGATGGCTTCATTCTCCCCTCACTGAGAGGTTTGTAGGATACTCATGGACAGGCCTTCCAGGCTATAGCTGCTCTAGCTGCAAACACCGGGTTGGGACCCTGGGCTGGAGGACCTGCATGTCCGGACAGATAGTGCCCAGGGACGGGCATGTTTAACACGAGATTAGCAGGCTCTGGAGGGAGGCCCGGAGACCTGGGGCTTGGACTGGATTGCTTTGCAAGGTAAGCTCTTGATTTTGTGACCTCATCTGTCGCCCCAGCCCCGAGACTTCACTCACAATCCAGGTTGTTAACAGGGAGCGATCTTATCCTGTTAGCCTTTCACTCGAGAGAAATTGGATTGAAAATCTCGCCAGACTGCCTCTGGACAGAGCTTTTCCATCAGCTGTGAATGACCCTCGGGCAGGGAGAGTTGCTTTCCTTTACACGCCATTAGCAGGTGACAAGGAGGGGGCCTCCTCCTCTGCCCGGCTGTTGTCAGAAACTCCTGCAGACGAGTCCCTGCCGGAGCTTGCTGCCTGACCCGGGCCAGGCCTGAGCGCGTTGCTTCCCGCTCTGCGCTTGGGCTCACCTCTCCGTTGCATGTGTGATCCCTGAAGGGAGATTCCGTGAAAACAGTCACACCTGGGTGAGTCCCTGGGCACCTGGGGGCTCAAATCCTCCTCCTGGGTGGCCCATGGCTTTAAGGAAGAACGTGCCTGACGTCCTACAGCCATTCTTTTTACCGTGCCCATCCTGTGTTTTCTTGCATCTCTGTGCAGATGGTAGATTCCTTGGGTACATTTTAACAAAAAACAAAAAATAAAAACTCAAACTCTCTTGAGATCAGAGCTCATGACACCCGCTGGGTTGGTGCCTGCTCTCTCATCGGCCAGGTCTGCTTTCTTGGTCCAGCCAGAAGCGAGCAGTGGGTCAAGCTGGGAAATGATGCTGGAGCTTCACTTATCGGGGCATCATGGACTTGGGGAGAAAAAGTCAGATTTCATCCAGCCAGGCCAACAGTGGCTTGCGTTGTCCGTCGTGACCCTGCAGATCGGCTCCCGTTTTCTGGGCAGTTGCCGTAGCCCAGGGCCAGTGCTGGGTGCTTTGCATTCTATTTTGTGTGATGCTCACGTCCCACAACCCTGAGCATCAGCCCCAGCTGTGGATGAGAAAACTGAGCCCCAGGGGACCCAGCCAACTGCCCTGTCTGAATTGAGGTCTGTCCAATGGCCGGACTTGCTCCCTGCACCCACCTCGCCACGCTGCCTGTCTGCAGAAGGCGACGCTGGCACCTTCTCTTCCAAGTGCTGTGCTGTCACCAAGCAGCCAGCCCGGGTGACCTGAGCAACAGAAATGTACTCTCTCTCAGCTCTGGGGGCCGGGAGTCTGAGGTCGAGGTGTCGGTGGGTGGTTTTCTCTGAGGCGTCTCTCCTTGGCTGGTAGACGGCCGCGTTCTTTCCATGTCTTCACGTGGTCTCTTTGCGTCTGTATCCTGATGTCTTACACCAGTCACGTTGGATTCGGGCCCATCCCAGTGATGTTATTTTAACTTAATTGACCTCTTTGAAGACCCTACACTCAAATACAGTCACATTCTGAGGCGCTGGGGGGTCAGGGCTTCAGCACGGGAATTTCAGAGGAGCACAGTTCGGCCCGTGGCAAGTGCTCTGCATGTATCTCATCCACGTGTTCTTGACAGCACCCTGAGGACTGGACTTCACTGCCAACCACGTTGACTTAGTGTGGAAACTGAGGCACAGAGTGCTCACATAGAAGGTGGGACGTAGGCTTCAGCTGGGCTCAACGCTGATGTCCCCCACCTGAAATGCTGTGTGCGAAGACCAGCCCCCACGAGGCATGTCATCTCAGTGTGTCACACGGTGATTTGGGAGGGGGAGGACTCTCTCCAGGTGAAGCACTTTCCCCTACCTCCCTGCTGAGAAGGGATTGGTCATTAACTCTAAAATCAGAGCGAAACCGTCATCTAGCTACTGCATTAGGATTCTGTGCAAACGTACGGATATCCAGGTACATAGTTCTGCTCCTGGGGGCTCTCCTTTCAGTGCTTAGGGTACTGGTGACGTCTGCACCCTGGAAACATCTTTCAGTGCTCATAGCAACTGCTGGAAACCGCTGTCCAGCATCTCCTGGGAAGGACGAGGTTCTTGTAACAGCCAAGACCTTGGCCACATGTGGAAAGTATAAACATGGCCGTGGGGAAATAGAATTATCTGGGTCATGTGAAACTTGGCCAGAAGCACACGTATCCCAATTTACCACACTGTCCTCTTGTTCCTGAAAAGTATGTTCCTCAGTGAAAACTGTACATGAATCAGGTTTCCCCAGAGTTCTCAGCAACTGTTCCTAGCGCACCGATGCCATGTGGCACCAGTTATCCACAGTCTATAGTGTGCCTGCCAGTCTCTGGTTGTTTAAAACAGTGTTTCGACACCAACCATGGTGCGGACGTTCTGCGTCTGAGATATTAGGAGGCATACTCCTTATAATTAATTCTGTATACTTTTTCCACTGGAATATAAGCTCTGTGGGGGCCAGGAGTCCCATGTACTGCTCTGTACCCAGGCCTGGCAAAGTAAGCACTCGATAAATAATCACCGGATGAGTAAATGAATCAGTTGGGGACAGGGTCAGATCATCAGAGATCTTCATCCATACATGTGGAGCTTCTGGAACTTGAATCCTTGCCTTTCTCTAGTTTTACATTTGTTTTCTTTTATGTGCTTAGACCAACAGTTGGCAAACTTCAGCCCACGGGCCAGATCTGGCCTGGTGCCTGTTTTTATAAATAAAGTTTTATTGGAACGTGGCCACACCCATGGCCACGCCTGTTCGTGTACATGTTGTGACTTTCCTGCTACAGTGTCAGCGTTCATAGTTGCAACAGAGACTGGCCTAAAAGCCACAAAGTATCTATTTTCAGCCCTCTGTGTCCGTGGGTTCCACATCCGTGGATTTACCAACCTCGGATCGAAAATGTAGTTAGGTCTATGATGGTTGCCTTTGTACTGAACATGTGCAGACTTTGTTTTCTTGCTGTTATTTCCTAACCATAGAGTATAACAGCTATTTACATGGCGTTGACATTGTATCAGGTATTATAAGTAATCTACGGACGGTTTAGAGTACACGGGAGGTGTGCACAGGGTATGTATGAATACTGTGCTATTTTACTTGAGAGAAGGGAGCATCTGTGGATTTTTGTATCTGAACAGGGGTCTTAGAACCAATCCCCCGTGGTTGCCAAGGGACAGTTGTACTACCTGCCATTTACAGCAATAGTGACCAGTCCCTGGCTTGGGCTAAAGGAAGCCACCAGCAAAGTGAACAGTCATGTTGGGTGTTTCGATGTTGGTCTGAGGAGAGAAGGGGACGGGACTGTTTCCCTCTGCCCAGAGACTGGGGTCTGCTTGACTTTTTACGGCAGGGTCCTGAAACTTGAGGGCACGTAAGAATGGATCGCCTAACAGTTCCTTAAAAGGCATCTCCCCAGGCCCTTCCATGGGCAGTCCTGGGATGGGACCCAGGAATTTACTGAGTCACTAATTCAGCAATGACATACTGAGCACCTACTGTATGCCAGGATCATTCTAGGTGCAGGGTGTACTGCAGGGACCAAAACGCAAGTCCCTGCCCTCAGGGGGTTTCTGTTCTGGTGGGAGAACCTTCACGGTCACCAGCAATGCATAGGCAGTGCTAAGTCGGACAAGGTCTATGAACAGTTGTCTGTGTCGTCACACGCTCCCCAGGTCATGCAGGTGCAGGTGGCCACAGCCACGGAGGACCACACCTTCCCCGCTGCTTTCTTAAGGCCTCCAATAAATTATCCTCACCTGGGCCACCTTTTGTCCCCATCACCACCACCAAGCCTCCCTCCAGCCATTTGTAGTCTCTCTCCTTCCCTTTCCTTCCCCCCGCCCCCGCCAAATCTGGTCCAGAGTTAACTTGAAGTCCTAGGGTGACTGTCATCCTTCACAGCTTTATTGAGATATAATTCCCAAAAACACAATTCACCTGTTCAGAGTACACCATTCACGGTCCTCAATATGCTCACAGAGCGGCGCACACACGACAGTCAGCTTTGGAACATTTTCATCATCCTCAGAGAAACCCCAGGCCAAGGCTTCCGCAGACTGTTGTATTTGATCCTTAAAGAGCTCTGTGAAAACAGCAGGGCAGACATTTCCTGTTGCCCCCATTTCCCGGATGAGCAAACTAGGGCTCGAAGAGCTTAGGGATTTGCAAAAGACATTTAGATGAAGATTTTAGGTCACTTAATTTTAGAAGGTGCCAAGGAGCTCCCCAAAACAAGGATTTGGAGTCTCTGGGTTGTTTGATCCATTCTTCTAAAATTTTAACATGTACACAGCTCCACTGGTAAGATGCCAGTGCTGATTCTGTGGGTCTGGGGAGGGCACGGGGAGTCTGCGTTTCTAACAGCTAATCCCGCTGTGGTTGGTGGACCATGCGCAGTCGCAGGGATTTACAGGTTCTTCAGCTTTTAGTGTCGTCTTTCTGAGGCGAGCCCCCACTCCCCAGGAAGCAGGGATGTTATTTTACCTTGTGAAAATTCAGTCCTTGCCAAAGGGGAGTGGTTATGCGCTGGAAGGCTTGAGAGTATCCCTCTAGTAGGGAAAGGGAAAGCCACCGTGTATTGTTACTGTTGTTACTGTTTTTTGCAACAGTCTGTCGCTCTGTGGACTGCTCATCCTCCAGCCTCCAGACAAGGAGCCAGTCCCTTTCCCTGGCCTTACCCGGCTGGAATATCCACATGCTTTCTCTCCCTTGTGTCTCTCCGTCTCTGTTCAAATATTACCATGTTAGCGTGGCCTTTCCTAACCCCACCCCCAAGTGAAATAGCCACCCCCTTGTCATTCTCCACTCCCCAGCCTTGCTGTATTGTCTTCAGAGACCTTGTCATGCTCAGCATTGCATATGTGTGCATGTTCTGGTATTAAAAGCTCCCTTGTGTCACTGTCCCTGTATGTCATTGGGAAGCCCCATGGCCTGGGGACTTCTGGTGAATCTCTTGCCACCCAGAGACTCTTAAAGTCCGTGTCCAGGTCAGGGAGAGCTCCAAAGAGCTGCCTAGTTCCCAGGGTCTCTTTAGCACAGGCTCAATCCCCCCTACCCCGCCTGGGGGCCCGAGGACGGTGGCTGTGACTGCCTGTCTGGGTAATAGAGTCCGACTGCCAGCCGCTGTCTGACGGGCTCTCTGCTGCTGCTGCACACACACGTTAGGCTGCCTGGGGCGCAGCCGGCAACGTGAGGTGACAGGGCCCAGGGCTTGCCTCGGGGACCCTTCGGGAAGCTCATATGCTGAGTGCCAGGTGGCACCGCAGAGCTCTTATGAGGGCTGGTGGGCAGAGGGAGTTGCTTGCTGAATGGCGGTGGGAGAGGAGATGGGCGACTTGGAGGCTGACCAGTAGGTTTATCTGCTGCCAAACAGCAAAATGCACCATCTGCAGGGACCCTGCCTGGATTCGGGGCAGCCGATTGGAGGTGACCGTGGTGCCAGAGAGCCTGGCCTGGGAGATATTAGCCATATAGTAAAACCCATGGGCATTTTGGATTATGTTTCAGTGGGATTCAGAGATGCCACACAGAGCGTGATGAGAGGGACCTGGTATTGCAATTTGGTGTTTAAGCCATCCTTCTCTCGCTCACCAAAGGGCCCTGACTGCCATTTACTGACTAAGCCCCACCAGAAGATAAGGGCAGGAAAGGGTTTCTTGTCTGTATCCCCGGGTCTGGAGCAGTGCCTGGGTGTGGAGGGGGCTCAGGAAATACCCAGTGAATGAACGAAACAATGAAGTCACCAGGTGGTCCCCAGGTGTCAGGCACTGCTCTCCTTTGATGTCCCTGCAGTTCTCAGGTGAGGTGACTGGGGCACAGAGACATCAAGAAACTGGCCGTGGGTCACACAGCTCCTCAGCGTTCTGCTCGGGATCTGAGCTCACTGGCGTGGCCAACCTCTGTGTCGTCCTCCCTAACCAGCAAGGTGTGAGGACCAGTCTGGAGTGACTTTTTAACATCTCACATCCTCCCACTTACCCTCTGGAGGAAGGTGACTCACGGTCCAGGGGACTGGAAGGCTGAGACCAAGGCGTCTACAGGGCTGGTTCATCTGGAGCCTCCCATCTCGGCTGTGGGTGCCATCTCGTCCCTGCGTCTTCACGTGGTCTTTCCTGCGTTGTGTCTGTGTCCTATCCCCTCTGATAAGAACATCAGTCAGGTGGGATTAGGACTCAGCCCAGCGATGTCACTTTAACTTAATTACCTCTGAAAAGACCCTGTCTTCAAAAGCAGTCACGTTCTCCGGTACCAGGGGTTTGGATTCCAACATATGAATTCTCGGGGGCACGATTCAGTCCATAACTGACCCTGACCAAGAAGTTCCAGGGATCCTGCTTCCTCCTCTCCAAGGTCATATCTCTTTTCACACCCTGCTGCCCCTGCGGGAACCAGATGTCAGATGTTAACAAAACTCCAGGTCTAGATGACTGGTTCTGCTCAGATGCTCTGGTGGAAACGCAGTCCCTTGTTTCCTGTGCTGGGTCTTCCCTGTGAGTTGGACTGAGGCTTCAACTGGAGGTTAAAAAAAAGCTCAACTTTCTCTCTTTCCTCAGCACCCTTCTGAGCACATTTGAGCAGTCGTTTTATCTAAAGCGTTTTTTTTTTTCCCGTAAGAAAGAATTTTGCTTAATTGGGTCTCATTTCTGTTCTCCCCTTAACAACCAAAGCGTCTGCATTTCTGTTGGGATTGAAAGCCCCAATCAGTTCAGATAAATCAGCTTCCTTTTAAATTATGATCTTGGAGGAAATAATGATCTAACTTACTTTTTGTTAATTACTTTTATGTGAATTAGACATCCCGGCTTTGCAGTCACTGCTTTCCTCAGAAGTATTTAAGCCCTCAAATCTATTTAAACCCTTTCTTTTTACTCAAATTAAGATGCTGAAAAATTCCACTATTAGAAATAATTTGGTTTTTTTTTTAAAGCTCAGCTTCATGGCTCCGTAATTTTAAATAATTTGAGCTGAAAATGATTCTATCATATCCCATGTAGTAGCACCAAATTACCATTTTCTCTTCAGAATTTTCTCATATAATTGGTGTGTCAGATTTAGTAAATAAATAAATAGAACAGGGAGGTAATGAATAACACAATCAGGTAGAATTGCAAAACATAAACCAAATTGTGCACCTCACATAGAGAGATTTTGCCTTTCAGCTATAGTGATCATGGTGTGCGTGTCCCAAAATGGGGAAATAACCAATTATTAAGGCAGAAAATACTATAACTTTGAGTACAAAGCAATAGATCCAAAAATGAGATATAAAAATTATACAAAACCCAAAACCTTCAGAAGTGAAGCAACAACTTCATAAATAGCAAGAATATTAAGAAGGGGGTTAATATCTGCCAAAAGAGGTATAGTCAGCCTTCTGAATCCTCAGAGTCAACCAACTGAAGATCAGAAATATTTGGAAAAAAATTTAAAACAACAGTAAAAAATAATACAAATAAAACCCCAATACAGTATAAAACTATTTACATAGCTTTGACATTATATTTGACATTATAAGTAATCTGGAGATGATTAGAAGTACATGGGAAGATATGCATAGCTAATGTGCAAATACTATACCATGTTATATAAGGGACTTGAGCATTTATGGATTTTGGCATCTGTCAGGGCAGAGGGGTCCTGGAGCCAATCTCCCATGGATATAAAGGGACAACTTTAAAGTTAAAACTTGTGAGAAGTGGCCAAAGCAGTACTTAGAGGCATTCTCATAGCCTTAGGTGTTATTAGGACTCTTCTACCATCAGAGAGGAATTCCTTATATTTTGAGTGTTAAGTAGATTAGTCTAAACGTGATGGTCTTTCTGCCTCTGCCACCCCCACCCCAATTAGAAAGAATGTTGTGCAGTTAGAGTTTGAGTGCTTATAATAGTTCAGTCTCTGGCATCAGGTAGCTGCCTTCATATCAGATACTCCATTGAGAAACTTAGTGCAGCCCAGTGTTTCAGTTAAGAACTTGGGGGCTGAAGGAACCGAATAATTGAAGTCTCTCTTGACCATGCAAGTGGTGTTATCTGTGATGCAAATTCTCACAGACTAAATTCCCTTTCTTTTTCTTTTATTTTTGTTCTTTACTGACCCCTCTATATCCTAGGCACATTCCCCATTGGGAACCCAACCAAAGGGAGCTCTGAGTTCTGGGGAAAAGGAACCATTGATACAGTTTAGGTTTCTAGGATCTGGGCTGAAGAAAGAAACTTTTAGGTCAGCCAAGTAGTATTTGAACCCTAGGAAAGATCCCAAATCCAAGGTCTGAAATCTCCCAGTGTTATTGGTCTGTCTTCATCCCCAGAGAGGGTGGAGATGTCCCAGGAACCTACAGCTGACAAGTGGGATAAATGATGGGGGAAACCTTGCTATTATAGTTTTTGGTATTGAGCCAACGTTGACAGAGCAGTCTCTGGTTTCTCCCCTGCCAAGTTCCAATGAGAGGATTCTACATCCCCAAGAAATGTCAAATATGAGCACCCTCATGGCGAAAGAGAGATCTTGCAGGGCCCTTTTCCATGGGCTATAGCGAGGGCTGTAGCATCTGACCACTTAGTCCTAAGGTGAGTCAGATCATGTACCAAGGAACTTTGTGGCTTAGCGTGGTAGCAAGTTATGGCTGAGGCCAAATGTCAGAGTAAACTGTGTGTGTAATTAAATGTCTTTGTAATGATGCTGTCTGGGCCCCAGGCACCCATCACAGAGCTAACCATTGCACCAGTGCAGCAGTGAGCAGTAAAGAGGAAAGAAAAACTGTGATGCTCCAAAAAGAAGAAGCTGTTTTACTGTTTATTTTCCACTCATAACATAGCAAGAGTTGCAAGGTTACAGGACCTGAATTCAATCCCCAGGACCTGAATTCAGTCCAAAAGTGACCCTAGAATAACCACCCCCCCATATCCTCAGTCTTCTAAGGATGTACCAAGGTAGTATTCAATATTTAACAACCTTTAGGGCTTGAACGCCAATCAGTAAGAATGGATGCAGCAACAAACAGAACAGACCCAACTGTAAACCTGTGCAGCCGCACCGTGGTGACCAGCTGAGAGCCGGTGGTATGCCATACCCTCTGTTGTGTCTTTAGGACTTTGGCTATACATTCTCAGAGGACCCTGACAGTCCCCACAGACTCAAAGCCACTGCCCAAAGAGGGCTTCATGGGCCATCTAAACACTGGGAAACTCAGTAACATCGGAATGGGGTCCAGTGTTGGAACAGATTCTGAGAAGCTGGCCTGGCTTAGGGCCAGTGCCATGGTGGCTGCCTCACCCCTGCAAGACATCTTGGCCATGCACCTGCCTGGGGTCCTGGTATGGTAGTGATTGCCCTGAGGCTTACATTTTTCTGTCCTGACTTCCCTTCCTTCAAGCTTAAAGATGTATTTGCCCAACTCTCTGTTTTCCTTGAAGGACCTGGGCTCAGTGTTCAGCCCTTTGTGTTCCACTGGAAGTACTGAAGCCCACTGGTAGAGAGGGCAGCTATCTGGAGTCCATCAGAACTGGGGCCAAGCCTTGGCCTCACTTCAAGCCTCTCTTTCTAAATCTTAGTGAGTATGAAAGTGTCCATCTCATGATGTTACAGGGAGCTAAGGCTCATCAGACACTTACAACAGTGCTCAGTGCCTGGCCACGCTTCTTACTTGGTTGGGGACAAAATCTCTCTCTTTCTGTGTCTGGGGTAGGGGCAGGGTGCTCTTTGCAGGAGGTTAGTGCAGATACATTTCAAGACCCTCTGTTTTCCCATCTACCTCCATCTACCTCTCACAGGTGTGCTGCCTTCTGCAGGAGTAGAGAGCAAGGAGGAAGCATTGATCTGATTAATAACCACGATGTTTACAAAAGTTCTTCAGGCTCTGTTTGCAGACCTTCTCAGAACCTTCAGGGCAGTGGTAGGCAGCTTGCATGATACTCTTCATGAAAAGGACTTCATTCTCCAGTGGTTGGTGTCTGTGCACTTATCAACCAGTGTTTCCCAGAGGCAAACCCACTTCTTACTGCTTTTCCTATCCTCATGAAGGGCATGGGACTGTCACTCAAACCCAGGCAGGATCCGGCGGGCTGGCCCCTAATTCTTGCGTTGTAGGTTTAATTGTTGGAGGAAAGGCAATGGTGGAGATAAAATGTGTGGGCAAGGAGGTCATTTCGGAGAGAAGCAACTTGAACTTTAAATTTTTTGGTTTTCTGATGTTTAATGACCAAATATGGTTGTTAGCTTCTGATGTTATTTTCTCCATCCATTGCAAAATAGCTGCAGAATGGCAACGTTTGACGTTTAAGAGGGGGATATGGGGTGGTGAAGTCACTTCCCTTGGAAAGGTCACACTTGCATCTAGAGGTTGTCCGCAACAAATGGCTGAACCCGTTTCCAAAACTGTGATTGCAGGTGCTGGGAGGCGCCACATCTGTGTTTGAAACAATGTAAAGAAAAGAACCGATAAAACTCACCGGGGTGTTGAGCGTGTCAGCATTTGCTCTGACGGAGGCGATGAGGCTGCTGACGTGGCTGGTGTGACCGGTTGGGCTCTCGAGGAGCTCCCCGATTTACACGTCGAAAAGTCTCTCTTCCATGTATCTACTGCGTCTTGACTTCCGTGATACATGATTTGTCACGCACTGTCGCGCCCTTCTGCCTGCGCGTTTCCTGCCTCCTAGAGCAGGAGCTAACTGTTCACCTCCCTCTCCTCTTTATTCCTTTCATTCCTTGTACCTAGTATTTGGGCTTTGGCACATAGTAGGTGTTTCCTGAATATTTCTTCTTGAATGGAACATGGAGAGTCTGGTGAAAGGGCGTTGGGCATTGCCCATGTGAGCTTTTCTCTTGCAGGGCCAGAGTTTGGCTGAAGGCCCAGTGTAGGTCATTTCCAGGCTGGACACTGGGGTGGCCCACTGGGGTCAGGTCCATGGTAGGGTGATGGGCAGGTGAAATGATACCCCCACATAGCAAGGAGAGGCTAAGCCTCCCCGTGTTTGGTCTCTGTAAGCTTCTGGCCAAAGATCTCAAAGGGGGATTGGATGCCTGAAGTTTTTTTTTCCAGCCCTACTTCTGTTTCAGAATCAGGGAGGGAATGGAGATGCCAGAGAGAGGGCCTTGCTGTGTGTGTCCAGAGGCCTCTTCACAGAGGCCACGGGGTACAGGTAAGCCACTTAGCATGGCACCTGTCACATGCACACAGTCAGTATATTATTATTATTATTTTATATTAAGTAAGATGCCTTGAGACAACTCATCTCGCCGTGGTGTAGGGGTGGATTGGAGTTAGGAGATCTGCTGTTCCACATTCCACATCACCAACCATGTCCCTTGGGTGAGTCATTTTACCTTTCTGAGCTATTAATATGTCCTGGTCAGTGTCCTTCTACGCCCTATAAAGATGGAGATGATAACACGTATCCTGTTTTTTTTTTTTTTTTTTTTTGGTGGTGAGAATCAAATTACGTAGATGAAAAGTATCTAGCATCGTAATGACTCAGTAAATGATGACCACCATTTTTGTTGTTATTTTTCAGAAAGGCAAGGTCTTTGATGTTTTTAGGAATAGTTGAATTTTGATGTCACACATAACATCAGTGGTGATTCATCCACAAATAACACTTCCCTCCAGTCTCTGCCCACAAACCAGCTAGCCCCACCTGTGTTTATTTTGTCTTGTGCTCTCAGAGCCTGCAAGGGGATACTGGGAGGGTGAAGACAGTAAGCACCATAGCTGTGATTTAGTGAGCACTTACTATCTGGCAGATGCTGTGCTAACACTTTACAAAAATGATCACAAATTAGTCTTACTCCAACCCTGTAGGGTAGGTCCTCTTATCATCCTCCTTTAGAAGGTGGGAGAATGGAAGCACATGGGAGTTCAATAACTTTCTCAAACGTAGCTACGAAAACACAGGGCTGGGAGGGCAACCCAGGTTATCTGATTCCAGGGCTTGCAATTCTAACAGCTCCTTTGTATTGGTGTAGGTTAGAAAGCCTCGAAACTACCACTCTTCTCCCTGGGACCACACACTTGTGGTTTCTTTTCTCATCCCTAAGCATAGATGGACGCATGTCCTTTGATGGCCTATCCCTTACTATTAGCAAACCCCACCGTGAGTGCAATGGTGAGCGTTTGCTCTACTGCCACCTAGGGGGCACGAACTTAAATAAGCGACATCAGTTGGAGGTCCAACTTTACCTTTTATAGGCACTGCTAGCTTCTCTTCATGCTGCAGATTCAAACATACATACATCAGTTGACAAATTAACATTTTGGGTGATGCATGCTGGCATTGCCTGCTAGCTATTGCTTCAATTTTGGCAAAGCCTGCTATTTTGTCCTTACAACAATGGGTAGTGCAATTATTTGGCTATTTTATTTTGTGTTCTCCCTTAATATTTTATAAAGAGTGAAAAATAGGCAAATTAAAGTGCTAATACAAGTGATAAGAAGCAGGGGTCTCAAATATAATTGAGACAGCAGTAGGGATTATTTAGCTTTAACTGGATTCTTATTAGACTTAGGCTAATTAATAATTTTACATCGCAAAGGGGGAAAACAAAATTAAAGAACTTGTTCAAAATGCTAAATATATTTTTTCAAATATCTAAGTGTGATTAAGGATATATATCTATCCTTTTTGGAAATGAGCCAGTGCAGGGTGTTTTCAGTGACAGAAACTACTTCAAATCCTTTAAACCAAGGGAAATTTATTGGCCAAGATAGTTGGGAAGGATCATAGGCCACTTAGTCAAAGAAGGGTTGCAGGAACCAGGGAGTTGGGGTGAGGAGTTGGGCCACGAGCATACTCTATTTCTCTTTCATTTCTGATTGGCTTCACTCTGCAGACAGACTTTGTCCAGATGGCATAGATGTTGGGGAAAATACCCACTAACTCCTTGGCTTTATAACTTCATATTTGGCAACATCATAGGAAAGAGAATCTTTTACTCATAGTGTTTATATGTGAATTCCAGGGCAGGTTCTGATTGGCTCTCCTTGGATCATGTGTCTACCCCTCCACCAATTACTGTGTCCAAGGGAAGAGAATTACCATGATTGGCCAGGACTGGGTCATGCGGCCTGGAAGTTTCAGAGTAAGGAAAATGGAGGGAAAATATATTAGGCAGTCCCAAATTGTAGCCATTGCAGTCTGTCACTGAACTGCAATTCCTCCTCCTCTTTCTTTAATATTTTCACTTTTGACTTTTGTGTACAGTTTCATTACATTTAAAAGAAAAGCACTGTTTGCATTGGTGGTCAACCATCTGACAAAATTCCAAGCTATTCAGTTATATCAACCTCACCGCGTAAATTGAATAAATAATTTACATTCTGCACAAGTGTCATACAAAATACTTTTGGCATGGTGGGAATTTGAGTCTCCCAGCCCACCCCTTTCTCTGAAAGTGGTTCTCTAGGTAGTAGAGTCACGGCATATGTCGTGAACACCTGGCGGCCTCCACTCCTCATGGAGTGAAGCTGAAAGCTAAAGAGAATGAAAATAGGACCAGGGACTGGAGGGACTTTGTTGAGTAGAGCCTGTGGCTTTGAGTGACAAATGTGTTGAGATGTGAAGGAGAGAAATATGTGTCCCGTATAGATTTGTTTTTCATGTAAATAAGTGTTTTAGCCTCAAACTTTCTGGCATCTCATTATGCAGGTGACTTCATCATTGACATGCACACAATTTGCATTTTCTCCCTTTGTTTGCCAAAAGTACAGAGACTGTAACTTGGCCAAATTACACATCCTGGGTGCACAAGTAGACTGCCATTTTGGGCACATTTGTACACACTGAGGGATAGATCCTGCCAGAATCAGACTGGGATCCCGTCAATTCGTAGTGTTAGGCTTTCATACACCCTGTTCCTACCCTATTTGATTTCTGGCATGTGGGCCATCTGTTGCCCATGTTATGGATGCTTCAGTTGGATGTGCCCAGGTCTGGGGATGGAAGGGTGATAGGAGAACTATTTAATAGCCAGTAAGGTGTGGATGCTGGTGGATCAGAATGAACGTTGGCCAAAGTGCTGGAACAGGATCTGAAAGACCCTTTGTGGTGTCAGATATTAACCCTTTAGTTGCTGGGTTATGGAACAGTGGGACAGGTGAGCCCAGGGCCATTGACAAGGTCACGATGGCCATTACTTACTGACCGATATGTCAAGATCTCAGTGATTTACCAACTGGTGAGGCCACTCTGGCATGTACCAGCTGACAGCCAACTCCTGCACTCACGCATGAGTGTGGAACTAACAAAGTTCTTGGTAGACTTGAGATCATCCCCTGGAAGAGCTGTCTCAGGAGCCCTGGGCAGCAGACCAGGTGAGACCGTGGGATTGCCTTCCAGAGCTGTTCTTGCTTGTTTTTATTTTCAAATGGGAACTTGATTTAGGACTGGCCTTTGGTTTCTCCCAGACCCAGGAAATAAACATTTCTCATTCTCAAAACCCACAAATTAATCATTTTTGCAAATCAGAGCTGAGCTCTGAGCCTCTGACCAGGAGGCCTGAGCCTGCTGGCCTTGGGAGCCGGGATTTGCCGGCGCACACGGCTAATGCATATGCATTTGTTCTTCTTGTGGGAGCTCGGGCCCCTCAGGCTTCAAGGGGCGAAGCTCTGCTCACTAATCATAATGCAATATCAGTGTTTTCTGCAAATCCCCTTATTATCTCTGCATCATTAGCAGTTTCTGAGCTTGTCTACAACTAATTTCACAGTGAATCTTATTTCTGCCCGATATTTTAAATAAGCTATCATGCAGGGCAGCGGCTGACATGCCACTGAGAAACAAGCAGATCAACGAGAAGCTCTCACACCGCCCCGGCAGCTAGGCTGTGGGTCATCACGCAAGACGGAGAAAGGTGGCATGTTTTTGGTGCAACCCCGACTTAAATAAGTCCTGCTTAGTAGCTAGGGGAGTGGTCTCTAGAGCCAGGTTTTTGGGGGGCTCATTTCCACTCAGCTTCCTCCTACAGGCCACCCTTAGCAAGTGAATTAAGTCTCTGAACCTCAGATGATAAAGGAATAATACCTACCCATCGGGTCATTATGGACTCAGCGTGCTAATTAATGCTTCCGGTGTGTTTAATATAATGGAGTATTGAGCGCCTACTGTGTCCTACATAAATAGAGATTTTATTATTTTCCATTCATTTATGAACTATTCGGGGAGTGACCCCTTTGTGCCTTGTGCTGTGTGAGGCACCGACACCACACTCCTTTTCTGGGCAGTCCAGTAGTTCTCCCTGGAAGCTGATGGGGAAGGACCCCCTGGGCTGGGGGAGGCGGGGAGAGATGTACACATCCAGGCAGCAGGAAGAGAGAACTCGTGTTCCCGTGTTGAAGATCTGTTGCTGGTAGCCTGGCGAGGGAGGAGGGCAGCCGGATTTTACTCAACGTGGGGTTCAGGGACCTCTCTCTCGTCCTTAGCTACGGCAACCACTGCTCCCTGGCGGAAAGTAGGAGCGGCTTCCCCTTTAGAAGGGGTGTGAGCTCTGTTTGCCACAGTCTCTACCACTCCCTATGGCCCCCCTGATGTCGGGCATCAGGCTCAGTTTTCATCCATCATTGCTCTAATGCTGCTGTCTGTCTATAGCAGCCCTACGTCACTCGTGCCCATGACCCAGCAGGCTGTGGGGAGCTGAGGCAGCGGCCTGCCCAGGCCTGGGGTGGACCAAGGCGGCTGCGTTTACTGGAGTGTTTGGCAGAGGGTAGGCGCAGCTTCCAGTCCCAGGTCGGTGTCACTCTGTTCCCCCATTATGATTGTCAGTTTATTCACCTTGTGCTTTTGAAGCCCCATGGTGTTTGCTTGGTTTTGAGCTGTTTTCTGCTAAAGTGCGCAACATTGTGCTCACCAGACAAGCCAGGCATCTCTTGCACTTTTCTCTGCACAGAGCCCCACCTTCCCATCAGCAGAGTTCACTGGGCACTCGCCTGTTTCTGTCCGAGGGGCTGGGTGCTGCATCGGATAAGGCTCACCTCCACTCTGCATGCAGTTCAGTGGAACAGGAAGAAAGCGAAGGAGGCTTTGTAGCCGCTGAGGGGCAGATGTGGCCCTTGTGTGGGACTTGGGCCTCAGCATTGAGTTGGACAGCGTCACTCTCTGGAGCGCTTCTCATTTCTGAAGTGCCCAGGAATCTGCAGACATGAAGAGGTGTTTTGCAGAAAAGTTCAGTTTCACCGTTGGCCCCAAGTTATTGTAGATCAGAGGAGAGAGTAACCTTGCGCACACACACACACACATACGTCCGTGCACCTGCACACTGGCACTTGTGCGTGCACACTCACGCATGCACATACACACACACAAACCATGCACCAGTTAGTAGACAGGCTCTGTTCTAGGTGCTGAGAGTATGGGGGTTGGGGGGGGATGTTGTTCCTTATCTCCTGGGGATTGAATTCCAGCAAGGAAGATTAGGCAATAAACTACACAAACAAATAGTCATGATGCCTTGTCAGGTAGCGGCCGGTGCTGTGAAGAAGGCCACAGCCGGGTGAGCAGGAAGGCCTCTTCCAAGAGGTGGCCCTTACGCAGGTCCTGGCTCAGGGCAGCTCTGCCACTCAGCTGCTGGAGCTGGGCCACAGAAGGTGCCATTTGTATCAACTGCCACATGAATGGCGCCCCCTGGCGGTGTGTCATGCCACAGGCCTGGCCCTGCCGCAGCTTGAGGAAGGTTCTTGGGCAGGGAGCTCTGCCAGGGCAGACGTCAGCAGGCTGGGCATGCTTGCTGTGTCTGGGGAACAGCACGGAGATCAGTGAAACAGATGACGGGAGGGTGCAGTGCCCGAGGTGTGGACAGTCAGGTCTGGAGGGCCGTCAGGACCGGCACATCTCAAACTTTCATGCGCACGTATGCTGCCCGGGGATGTGGCTAAAATGCAAATTCTGGTTCCGTAGGTCTAAGGTGGCCTCACGATTCTGCATCTCTAATGAACTCCTGGAGGCTGCTGGTGCCTGGATCCCACTTGGAGGAGTGAGGCCGGAGCCCTGGGCTGGACTCAGGGACAGCCACTGGCAGGTCCCAGGCTGGGAGGTGGTTCTGCCTGGCTGAAGAATGATTCCCTTTGGAGTCCAAGTGCTCGTTGAATCGGTCCATCAGGGAGCAGTTTTGATCCCTTCGCTGCCCGGGCAGGCAGAGGGAGGCTGCGGGGGAGATAAGGAAAGGTTTGTCTGTGTAGCTGCTCAAACTTGGGGCTGTTCACAGGCGATGAATATCTGCCTATAAGCAGCTGTGCGAATTACCCGAAATACATGAAAGCAATCCATTCAAGATCAAAATCCTTAATTCCAGACCTTTCCAGGTTGATACGTTTTAAAAGAGGGAGGTTTGGTAACATTGTTGAACATTAATTAGGTAACACTTGTGTGGAACTCCGAGGATGAAAAGCCTTCTGTGTGGAAGTGTTCGGGAGCGTCGCTCTGAAACGGTGCAATCTGAGGCTGGAATTGAAATGAAAATTTCTCAGAAGCAAGTGCTGGCCCCGTCAGGTGCGGTGATTGGAGATTGTGCGAGCTTGAATGTGCCCCGCCGCCCCCCGCCCGCCAGCGCAGCCTCATGTCCTCACTGAATAGAAGCTGGTGGGCAGATGAATGGGGAATTTACTAGAGGTAATTACAGCGGGAGGGAGGGAGGGGGGCCCGTGTGCCGCTGGGAGGGGTCTCTTTTTCCTTCCCACAAAGGACTGTTTTCCTCTGATGGTGTTCTCTTCGCATGTGCTCTACCCAGGACTTGGTTAAGGACTGGTTACTAGAGACCACTTCTGTGTCTCCTGGAGCCACCAGTCCTCCAGGGCTGGTCCAGTCCTAAGAACAGCATGATGGAAGCCAGTATCAGGGTTACTATAGTGCCCTGAAAATCCACTACTCGTGGGACAAGGCCCATTTAAATGTCACTCTCACCAAAGTCTTCCCTGTTGCCCGTGGCAGCCCTTCCACGGTGTCCGCTGAGTGTGACTTCTTGAAGCCCTGGCAGGAAGCCCAAAGGTGATGTCTTTACCTTAGTGCTCGATGAGTTCCGGCTCCTCCAGATCACGTGATATGGCCAGGTGCCCTGTGCTCCCTCTAAAAACCTCCATGACGACCCCGTGGGCAGATGCTAGGATTCTCATCCCCCCGTAGACGTGGAAACAGAACAAGATGACCCCAGGATCAGGAGAGTGAGGACGCTTGCTTAGAGTCACATGGCAGATGAGCAGAGGAGCCCTGCTGAGGACCTGAAACTGCCTCGTCATAAAAGCGATGTGCCTCCTTGGCTGTCCTCGGCTGTCCCTTCTGCCAGGGCATTGCTGGCCTGTGCTCATTTCCTCTGGGCGTTCGGGAGGTGGCTAAACCTTACGTGACGATGTCTTCTTCTCGATGCCTCCAGCATGTGGACTTGTTCCCATGTTCCCTGTAGCATACAGGAAGGTTTCCTCAAACCATCAACAGGGCTGCCCTGCCCAGAGGCGTAGAGCTGCCGAGGATCTGACTTCACAGACTCAACCTAAGAGAATCCAGACGTGTGCCCCATGCCAACTGGGGTGGAGAAAGCTTTATGATTTATTACTGTTACGGCGGCAGAGTCACCCTACAGTATTTAGATTGTGATTTGATGTTGCGACATCTGCTTTACCCACAGCCGGGGTCTACTCAGATAGAGGACGGTGCCTGCTATTTTGTTTATTGATGATTTTACTGATTCGAGATGCTCCATGCCACCAATGCTCGTGGCAGAACCTTTCCTGCCACTCGTATCCCTGAATCACGAGCCGGTAATGTGCCAGGTATGAGAAGGAACTCACATGGGACGGAGCTCAGCTTGCACACGCATAAACAATATGAATAAAAATTAACTTAAAAATCTTTTTTCCCTCCGTGACAATGACATTATACCAATGGGCCCACTTAATTTCTTACATTTGTACCTTTTCAAAAGGGCCCGCTGTTTTACGATGTCAAATGTGACCTTTACAACAAAACGTGCAAACTGCGTTGTACACAGAGGACTCTTCGAAGCTAGTAATTTTCATGATGCAAATTTCAGAGCAGAATGAGCCCATTAACCAAATTAGCAATTCATAAAAGCAAAAGTTCATGGTCAGGAAACAATTGTGTCTTTTCATAAGGTATAATTTTGGCCCATTGTAGAGTTAAAGTGTGTTTCTTTTTCCCTTAAAAAAAAGTAAATCATGGCTCTAATTAAATAGGTTAAAGCTATATATAAAAGAGAACGCAATTTATGGGCAGTAAAGTGAATTAGGGATTCAAAGATCCCTGAGAAGGGCATAGTAACACCACCCTGGGTGCGAATGAGTGATTTTGTCCATCGTGAAAAGGAAACGCCCGGGGCAGAGAGAGAGGGAATTTTGCAAGGCCACTTTGACGGCTCTTGGGCTGGATGCAGGTCGAGACTGGACCGTATACCATGGTGGTGAAGTTTGCCTCACACTCCATAACTAGCTGTGCCCCCCGACCCCGGATATGAACCCCACAGTCAGCCTGAGATATTTTGGGGACTAAGCTGTGTCTCTGGTTTTAAAGCAAGTCATGCTGGGAGACGTGAGACTGGCAGTGTATCTGAGTTTCAATTTTTTCCCCCCAAAACAGGGGAGATAAAAATACTGTGCCTTCTACAGCCTGATTCTGATGATTGATCGAAATCATGCACGGAAAAGCCCAGGTATGGCTGAATCATATCGCTTGTACAAATCTGCCACATTTCACTTACCCCTGTGCCAGATGAAGGGATTTGGGTCGTTCGTACCTTTGGGCAGCGTGAATAATAGTGCTGTGAACACGTGTGTGCAAGTATTTATTTGAATGTCTGTTGCTCATTGTTCGGGGTACACACCTAGGAACACGGAGATGCTGGCACCTGATACTCCATCGCTGAACTTGGAAACATGAAGCTCGGTGACAGAAGCCAGGCACAAAAGGCCACCTGGTGCATGATCCCGTTGACAGGAAATGTCCAGAAGCCGCACATCCATAGAGACAGGACCCAAACTGGTGGTTGCCAGGGACTGGGGGTGGTTTGGGGTGCAGGGAGTGGTTGCTGAGTGGGTACAAGGTTTCTTTTCAGGGTGGTAAAAATGTTTTGGAATTAAATAGAGGTGATGCTCGCACACCACTGTGAATATACTAAATGACGTTGAATTGTTCACGTTAAAATGGTAAATTTTATGTGACATTTATGTCTATTGTAAATTATGTGGATTTTACCTCAATTTTTTAAAAAAGTGCCGTGTCAACTGGAGCCATCTATACTCATTGGCCCATCCTTTATTGTGGCCATCCCTGGGGCACGTTCCATGGGTGCTTTATTTTACAATCCCTGGTCCCCACCTGGTAGGTTCTTGGTGAATCAAATCACAGAAATAGTTGGCTTGCACTGCGTACATGCGACACCCAGGGGGAGACCTGCTACGTCAGAGGGTCACGCGTGGGCAGTGTGTGTGGGGGAGGCAGGGAGGGGAAGCCCAGGGTGACAGCAGGAGGGCTGCGTGGGGAGGGGGCCTCAGTGTGGGCTGCTGCAGAGGCTCTGGGGAGGGCGCCGGCGCTGTTCCTGGGTGACACCCAGTGTGTGGCCCTGCGCTGTCCTCCCAGGGCACACCCCATCCTTCTTCAATGCCAATGGACTCAGAGCGTGTGTTTGTGTGCATGTGTTTTAATGCATCAATGGACAAATCCAGCCTCGAGGCAGCCGGTTGTGTTGGGGTTGCACATGCCCCGTTGCGCTGTGTAGGAGCCCTGGGTTTATAAATAAAGACGGTGGGGCGAGGGGAGGGGAAGTCACTCGCCCGGGGTCACACAGCTTAGAAGGGGCACAGCTGGGATTTAATTCTATGTCTGCCCAGCACAGGATATTCTACTGCCTCAGAGGAAATTGGATTTTGGAAATACGAGAAGGCCCATTTTCCTCTTAAATGTGGCTGCAATTACCATCACTGAATATGACTCTTTGGTTGCATGTTGTTTCACATTTTTTGGTAAAATATGAATACTATTGTCTAGTTTCCAGGGTTATCATGAAGTCCGTGGAGATGCAAGCTCAGGGTACACAGTAGGTGCTCAGCAAATGTTGGTCCCTGTCCACTGGACACCCCCCTTCCCCTCCCCCATTTCTCCTGTGTGGGGAAAGAGGGAAGAAGAACAGCAGAGGAGACCTCGGGAAGAGAGATGTTGTCTGACCGTTTAGGTAGCAAGGGCGCATTCACGGTTTAACAGTAACAGGCTGAAGACCCTCATCGGCCGCAGGGCCCGGTGCACGCTTCCTGGCTTGTCTGAGCCTCAGTTTGCGCATCTCAGCAATGAGCATAATGACCTCACCTCCCCAGGTAGAGCAACTCCAAAACCAAAGTAAGAACATGCACGCAGGTGCGCTCAGGAAACATAGCGCCCTGTGTAGGTGTGGTGCGCTCTCCCGTAAGAGGAGGAGGTGGGGTGACACAGGTTGCATCTAGACCGGGGATTCTCACCCAAGGGTGGCTTGGCCTCCCAGGGGACATTTGGCCATGTCTGGTGACACGTTGGTTGTCACAACTGGGGGGGAGGCGCTGTTGGTTTCCGGGGGTGGAAGCCAGTGACACTGCTCAACGTCCTCCAACACACGGGATCATCTCACCCAAAGTGTTGAGGAACTGTGACCTAGAAGGAGAAAAAAAACACGTGGAGATTTGGGCGGGGCAGGAAACCACTGAGGATATAGAGGTAGCTTTTCCTTGGTCTGTCTCCTCTCCCTTTAATTTGTATATTTGAAAAGAATCAGATGTAGTTTAAAGGCGCGTTAAAGTATAGATAATATTTACAAAATGTGTTTCCATCACCCCAAAGTAGCAGTTACCTCTCTTTCCTAATACTTTAAGCTCCTCCCTTCCCCACCCTTTGTCGTCTCGTTTTCTTCCCTGAGAGGTGCAGCCTGTGGCCCGAGTTTCTCTCTATCTTCTTTGTCCATTTTTTGTACTTTATGAATACCAATATCCATTTTTTCCAGTGAACACACACAGAAGGGTATCATGTACAACTCGCTCCTTTTACTCGGCCACTGCTCGTGTTGAACACGGCGGGTTGGGTTTGAGCTGGGTGTTCTCAGTCTAGTGCGTCGCCCTTGAGCTGAGCTTGTTAGTCCTTCACGTGACAGTCCTTCAGATGGCAGCCCTAAGTTCGCCATTTGATCCGGGTGGGGTGGCGCTCGAGTTCCCAAGCATCGTCCCCCAGTGGAACACGTCGGGAGGTCGGCCCCCAGGAAGAGGTGAGCGGGCGCTTTGCAAACACCACATTGCTGTCTGCGCTCAGCGCTGGCCACCTGGGCTGGCTGAGCAAACACGGATTTTGAAAGCAAGGTGGGGTCCTTGTGGACGGAGCCTTCCTCTCAACAACCTCTGTGGTTTGCACAGGGACCCGAAAGCCTCCAGGTGTGCACTCCTGGTGAAATGTTCTCAAGATGAGGCTCTCCAGCCTACCTGAACAAAGAGACCGGTGCTTGGGCCGGAGAGGCTGAGTGACGGCCGGGAGCAGTGAAGTGCCCCTTCCCGGCTCTTGGTCACGCTCCTCACGCTCTTCAGAGGCAGCCGCGGCGGGGCAGTGGTGTGGAGGGAGGGCGGGCGTCCTGTCCAGGGGCCCTTTCATCTTCCTGGCATCCTGCTCTTGGTGGGGGAGCGGTGACAAGGATGCCCAGTCTGCATTTTTTAGAGACAGAAATGGAAAATAAAGCAGCGGCTTCCTGCTATTAAACGGGAGTGTGATTAGTTATAGGAAAATCAATTCATTCTTTGGCTTTGGGGAAGGCTTTTAAGTGTGAAAGGGGGTGCTAATCCCCTGGGAAATGATTTTTAAGCAAAACCGCCTTCGTTCTGCCAGCTGCTGAGATAAACACCAGAGCAGAGGGAACCGCGGCTGTTCTCTCCATGTAACGGGCTCACCAGGAGCTTCCTCCGTCTGTCTGTCCGTCCCTCCCTGCCTCCCTCTCACAGGTACTGAGCACTCGCTCTGCCCTGCCAACAGCTAGACGGGGTCTTTGTGCTCGTGGAGGCTGGGGCAGCAGAGGACACAGGCAGGAGCTGAGCCCGTAAATGGCATATAGAGAGCACCTCCCCGGCGTGTGGGGCTGTGTCACCCACTCTCCCCTTCTTCCTTCTCACTGCTCTCCCTCTTCCCTTTCCTGCCCTGCCCTCCTGTGTCAGTCACTTCCCTCTCTGTCTCTCTCCCCCCTTGCCTGGGAGAGCCCCAGCACCTTGCATGAGCGTGCCTGGAGCGACCTGCGCAGTGTCTGTTGGAGGACACAGGTGAGCCCCTGTGCCATTCACCCCCGACCCACTACACACACACAGCCCTTCCCCAGGCCACCTCGCAGAGCAGCGCGACCTACAGCGCAGATTCCCTGCGGGCCCTGTGTGAGTTTCCACCCTCTTCGGGTTGTCGGGAGTCAGCACTCCTTTGGGGGAGATGGGCACCGCTGGTCCTGTCCTGGGTGTGTCCCTGTGGGTGACCATTCAGTCCCGATCCTCCAGCTGCAGCCTGATACTCCCGGCACTCACCTGTGAGCTGTTTCTGCCCACGTGCGCCCTGCTGACTCCCGTCACGTCCTGCTTTAACATGCTTTCCTGTCTTGGTGTGCACCAGCAGCGCTGGTCGTGTAATTTCTTCTAAACAACCTTGTTGCCCAGTCCTGAGCATCCATTTGCCTACCAGTGACAAGGCATAATGATAACAGCAATAGTACTTTCACTAACGGTGATGATGATAGCTACAGAGCTAACCTATCCTGGGAGGTTACTAGTCATCAGACACATTCAAAACTTCATATATTTGATTTCATTTACTTTGTACAACAACCTTATAAGGGGGCTGCCATCAGCAACCCCTGTTTCGCAGATGGGAAAACTGAGGCTCAGTAAAGTTAATTCACTTTCCCACTTTTCCCAGTAAAGTTCATTCACTTGGAGGTGTGTGCAGATCCGACTTCCCTACCCCTATGGCATAGTTGGAAGCGGGCAAGAGCCGCGTGTTATAGGAGCCTGAGAATAACTCATTATCATCTTCCAAATTGCTGCAAAAGGCAGCAATTGATTTTATGGCTGAGTAGTACTCCGTGGCATACATATACCACATTTTGTTAATCCGCTCATGAACTGATGGACACTTGGGTTGATTCTAGAGATTTGCAATTGTGAATCGTGCTGCAATAAACATTTGAGTGCAGGTAGATATTCACGGTCTAAATAGTTGATAAAGGGCTAATATCCAGCATCTGCAAAGAACTCAGATCAGCAAGGAAAAAAAAATACTCCATCAAAAAATGGGCAAAAGGCATGAACAGAAGCTTTTCAAAAGAAGATAGACAAATGGCCAAGAAACACATGAAAAATTGCTCAATGTCACTAATCATCAGGAAAATGGAAATTAAAACCGCAATGAGATATCACCTCACTCCTGTTAGAATGGCTTTTATTTAAAATGTCCCCAAACAGTAGATGCTGGCATGGTTGCAGAGAGAAAGGAACACTTACACACTGTAGGTGGGACTGAGGATTAGTACAACTCCTGTGGGAAACAGTGTGGAGACTCCTCAAAGAAGTAAAAGTAGACCTACCATTTGACCTAGCAATCCTGCCACTGGGTATCTGCCCAAAGGAAAAGAAGTCATTTTATCAAAAAGACATGGTTGTCATTTTACACAGCCAAGATCTCTGGGTTTTGTTGCTCAAGCTGTGCGGGCAGATGAAACGGGTGTGTGTGTTGTATGTCTTCCCCGTCTCGCAGGGACAGCACAGCCCTTGAGGGGGTCCCAGTGGTGGTGAGGGTGGGCATGAGATTTCGTAGCTTCTTGGAACTTGAATATTTACCTGAGCCCTGGCTTTGCAAGCAGTACAAATTAGTAGGAGGTGCAGCTGAAGCCCCCATACAACTCTCTATTTCTCCTTGTAAATACTTTGTACCCTGGCAAGTATATCTTAAAAGCACACGCAGTTGTTGCTTAAGTGACTCTCCTACATGTCTGCACATTTCGGGCTCTAAGGAAGGAAGGATGGCCACCGTGCCTGTCTTGCTCACCGTGTTTCACCAGCAATTTTCAAAGTGTCGGATTTGTCGTAGGTACTTGAAAATGCTTGTTGAAAGACACACTAGAATCATTGTTCTGGAGTAATGAATAATATCAATTATTACCAATAGTAGCCCAAATGTTAGTAACATGGATGATTTGGGGCTTAGGAAAAACTGTGTTAGAATCCTTGTTTCACTACTTCTTAGATGCAAGCACATAGGCAAATCACCTTGACTCTCTAAATTTTTGAGTTTCTGATGTTATAAAATGTCAACAATAATATCTCTCTTAGAGGGTTGTTTTGAAGGCTGAAAGAAATAAGGCATCTCGAGCACTTAGCACAGTGGCTAGCATATGGTTAAGATTGTTATTTTTGTTAATATAATTATCATGATTAGTGTGTCTTATAACTCTCTTATGTTCATTCAAGAATGATGGTTGGGAGAAGTTGCATTTTTAAGAATTTAAATGACTTTATTGAGGTATAATTAATATACAAAAAGTTGTAGGTGTTTAATGTATGCAACTTGGAGAGTTTGGAGATAAGAACACATCTGTGAAACCATCACCAATGATCTATTCCATACACCCATGCATCGCCTCCAAAAGTTTCCTCCTGCCTTCTTACTCATTATTACTTTTAGTTTTTTGTAAAACAAGAACACAACATAAGGTCTACAACTCCTACAGCCACAACCAAGTTTTCTTTTAAGTAGACTTCTCTGAATATGTGTTGTGTGTGTCTCTTGGTTGAGGACCTATTTATTAATTTTTCTTTGGGAATGATCTGGTTTGTAGTAGATCTTTGTTTTCACGAGTTGCATAGCAAGCTCTGTATGGTCTTAAAACCATGCTTTCCCACAGCAACACTGTAATAGCTGTTGTAAACACTGTGTGACAAACCCTCTGTAGTCTTTCTCGTACTTAATCCATGTTATGAGACAGTGCGGTCAATCCTACCATTGCCATTTTACAGAGGTAGAAGTTGGGGCTAGAAAGAATAAAATACCCACAATCATGGGGCCAGTCAGTAGTGGTGGAATAAGAATGTGAGCCCCGACCACCTGGCTCTAGAGTCTGAAATGTTGACCAGCATGCTGTGGCTCATGTCTCACATAAGGTAGTCACTGTTCCCTTGCAGGATCTGGAGAGTTGGTCTGAGACCTGCTCATCCTTGATCCTATTTCATGATCTAGACTCCAGGGTGGGCTTGAAGAGGAAACCTGCAGTGTGGCTGCACGTAAGTTGTACAGAGAAGCAATGCCGAGATTGACCCAGCAAGCAGAGAGAAGAGAGGGAATGAGGGAAGGCCAGCAGACCTGGGGTGTTTTGTTCTCTTTAGCTACGTGAGAACTCAGGAGAATGACCTATTGGGAAGGCCAGACCCTAAGACCGAGGCAACGCTTGGAGCTAGAAAGGTATCTCCATGCAAGCAGGGCAAAATTCTCATGGCCATCCAAGTTTGGGGCTGAGCTGACGGGAACCAGATTGTCCCACCTGAGCATGAACCTCGCTCGGGTGACCACGTTCCAGGGTCGTCATCTGGCTTTGATCGGCAGACTGGGACACGTGATTTACTTGATGAAACTTGCAGTGGTGCTTCTTGACCTTGGCCAAATGCAGGAAGTTTCCAATCCTACTCCCTCTGTGGATGGGCCATTTGTTCTCTGCCTTTCCCTGACCTTGACCGTGGATATTGCACAGAAGGGTCTTCATGGCCCTAGTACAAGACTGAAAAAAAAACTGGCCGTTTTAGCTGGGGGGTTAAGGTGCACCTGAGGATAATGAATATCAAAACGATAAGGATTGATTTGTCCATCCGTCATCCATCCATACATCCATCCGTCCACCCTCTCACGTTTCCACAAAATATCCGTCCACCTGACGGGCACTTGAGTGTCTGTGGACAGTCCCTGTGCCAGGCCCTGGGGCTCCGAGCGAACACAGAAGACGTGGTCCCCTGACCTCAGAAAGTTTCCAGTCTTGGGGAAGAAAGGATTTGCACTTCTAGTGATTGGAAACTGTGTCCTTTATCTTTTATTTTCTAGGCTTGAAACCCTCCCTGTCACATCGTAGGCACTCGAGAAATGTATGTTAGAAGAATTAATGAACAAAGCACGTAGACACCGTGAAAAGAATGCAAGGTCAGGAGAAGAGGAATCCCAGCCCAGCTGAGGGTGGCCGGGTGTGAAGGAAGGGTAGCCCCACAGAGCACAGTCGCGGGCTGGGGGGGCCAGGACAGTATAGGGCCCAGCACAGAGGGGGAGCCCTGGGGCCGGAAATAATCTTCCTCCAACTGACTGGGGCTTGCAGATCAGCCTCTGCCTGGATTCCCGAAGGGTCTGGGCCAGACATTTTCAACCCGGGATTCACGGACACAATTCAAGGAGTCTGCAAAGTTGGATGTGAAAAAAGCGATTTCTTTATTTACATTCACTGAAAAGTTAGAGTTTCCTCCAGTGGTGAAGGTAGACAACAAACCACAGTGGTTTGTAGCAGCATCCGTGACTTTGTCATCCGTCAAATCGTAGATATTTTCCTGTTACGTTATACTGATTGCAGGTATCCAAAAATATTTGTTATGCTCATCGTTACTCGGAAATTATGCTGGTTACAGGTGTGCTGTAGGGCTTGTTGTGTCATGCATTGACACAGAACCGTCTATTGTGAAATCGCAGGTTGCAACAGTATTGGTATCTTTTATAATCCTTTGTATTCTATTTTTATAAATTTATTAACATTCAGAGAAGGGGTTTATTGTCTTCATTAGACCAAAGGGGTTCAGGGCACACAAAAAGCGTTAAGAACTTCTGGTTTAGATGCAGATGTCTTTTTCTGCAGTCAGAGGGAAGGAGACTCAGGTTGACTGGGGGACCTGGTGAGTAGGTCCAGGAAATGATGTTTAGAGTCAGGGTCATTTGGTCGATTGGCTGCTATTAACTGGTATTGCCAGGCGCCCCCGTGGGAGAGGGTAACTCGGTGCAGGCTCTTAACTTCCTCTTGAGGCTTTGTGACCAGAAGGTCCTGCTCACTGGACTTTCTCCTCTTCCCTTTTGTGGGCTTTCCTGGTGGCGCCCACTGACTATGGAGGAATCGTTGGTTAATCATTTCACAGCCAGGACCTGGCGGGGAGGTACTGCTCTCCCAGATGCTTGCACCAGACTTCCGATTTTATTATTCTAGCGTGAGTAATGAATGCCATGTGTCGTGTGATGTGTTCTTTTAGGTTTGTTAAGTCACCCAGGTGCCATTCTGATTGGGTGTTTTCATCATCTCTCGAGGAGACATGAAATTTGTGGTTGCAATTTGCTCTGTTTAGATACTTTTGACATTTCTTCCCCTGCATGGTTCATTATTTTTTTGTATTTGCCGTAGAGATAAAGTGCTTAAAATAACTAGAGCTAAGCCGATAAACCCATCTATAAAATGGGCCATGAACGATGCTTTCGGATGCCTGCTGCGCCTGAGAGGTGTGCCGGGCAGGCCAAGGGGCGGCTGAGCCAGATGCTCAGAGGTGCAAGAGTAGCTGGGAAGAGACTCCCAGTGTCGAGCAGGGAGGATTCTGAGTCAGTGATGGGGGTGAGGAGGTGAGCGCCATGGCGAGCCATCCCCAGCTTCGCTCTGAGCTGGCTGGGGGCGCTGACTCAGTGGTGTGAGCCCTGTCGTCTGCTCACTTCACCCGGCCAGTTCCCTTGTGAAATTCAGAAAAGAAGAGAAACTAAAAGGCCTCCTGTCTGTCTTCACTGTATATCTCTTCTTGACCCAAAATTGAATCTGTTTTTCCAACTTTTAATCATTTCCCTAACTTATTTATCACTAGACATACATAGAATTTAAAAGAAGAATATAGCAAATGAATAGTGTAATGTATGTGATATACCTAGAACCTACATCCAGTGATGGTGAGTATTTTGCCGCCTTTGCTCTGCCTGCGTATATGATTATTAAAATAAGCATCTGTGCACACGTTTGTGTGTACATGAGAGAGAGCGTGTACGCCTGCGAGAGCCACAGTAAGTTGCAGGTATCAACCGTCAAAACGTCAGCCTGTATCTCCTAAGAACATTCTCTTTCATAATCACGACATTCACAACCTGAGGAATGAATGACAATGCCTTAATATCATCTCGTTTCCAGTAAATATCCAGTTTTCCCAGTTGCCCCAAATGTCCTTTTTATCTATTTATTTTTTTTAATGTCTAAAATTTTAAAATATTTAGCTGGCAAAATGGTATATATTCAAGGTATACGCCATGATGATTTGGTACATGTTTACCTTGTGTAGCGATAACCACAATCAAATTAATTAGCACGTCCATCCCACCCACAGTTACCGGTGTGTGCGTGTTTGGTGAGGACACTTAAAATCTGCTGTCTTATCAAATTTCCAGTAAACAAAACAATGTTATTAACTACAATCGCTATGTTGTCCATTCGATTCCCTAGAACTTCTTAATCTTATAACAGAAATTTAGTGCCCTTTGACCAGCATCTCCCCATTTCCCCTTTTTAAAATCCCCCTTAAGAAAGACTGGGATTTCATCAGAATTCACGTTTCATTTGACTGTTACACTTTTGAGTTTCTTTTAATCTAGAGCAGTAGTTCTGAACCTTTTTAGTTTCAGGATCCCTTTACTCTCTTAAAAATGATGGATGAGTTTTGTTTGTTGTGAGTTATCCCTCTCCATGTTTATTGTATTAGAAATTAAAATGAGAACTGTTTAAAATGCAGGGAAACATGATCATATATTCTGTTATGTGTTAAAGCAATGATATCATGGCACATGCTGGAAAACTCCACTGTGAACCCATGAGAAAATGAGAGTAGAAATGCAAGTCACATCTTAGTATCACTATGAAGTAGTTTTGACTCAATGGTTCACCCCCCTAAGAGTCTCAGGGGCCTGGACCACACTTTGAGAATTGCTGACCCAGAGTAGTCCCCTACTATTTTTCTATTATGACGGCTTTTTCTCTTTAAAAACTTGTTAATGAAAATTTAAAACACATGAAACATAGGAACCGTGTGGAATCCTTTTGAGTCTTTGTTGTAACGAAGTCGCTAGTGACATGAAAGTGGTGTGGAGTGGTGGTTTGAAGTTCCAGGGCTAGTTGGAGCTGGACAGAGTTAGGTTCAGCGTCCAGCTCCCCCCCACTTCTAAGCTGTGCAGCAGCTCTTTGCCTCAGCTTCCTCATCTGCAAAATGAGGAGACTGACACCCATGTGACCATTGTATTGGAAGGATTAAATAAAAATTATATACCACGTGGCTGGGGTAGTGCCGGCACATAGTACACGCTCAATAAATGCTATCTGTTATCTACAGCATGGTTTTTAATGGATGGGGGAGCAATTTTGCTCCCCAGAGGACAATTGGCAATGTCTGCAGGTATTTTTGGTTGTTGCAACTGGGTGGGAGGGATTGCTACCGGCATAGTGGGTAGAGAGCGGGGACAGCTGCCTACAACAGAGAATGATCTGGCCCCAGGTGCCAAGAGTGTTGAGGCTGAGAAATCCCATTCTGTAGCCAATTAAAGTAGTTTTAGACAAGTAATCACCGTGCCCTTGGAGCCCACGGGTGCGGGGCTCTTGTCAGTGGGCCCCGGCTTCTCAGAGGCATCTGCTGAAAGCTGTCGTTGGCACGAGCGTGTCGGGAGAGAAGCGGAGCTGAGGAAATGTCAAGGGGTGAGTGGGGTAATCAGGGCCCCGCCGTCAAGACTGCCGCCCACTCAGGCCGTCGGGCTGTACGGGGAAATCCTTCGGACGTGTTGGCTTCTCCACGTACCTGAGGCAAAGGGCAGGGACACTCCCAGGGGGGCTTGCAGGGTCAGGTCTGATTGAACGGAACCTTTTTGAGCCCCCAATGGGCATATCCAACGTGGGCACGAGGGCACCTGGGGAGGAAGGGGAGGGCCGTCCTCGCCAGGGCGCGTGCAGTAGATGCCCAAATGCAGTCTCGTTCTCCCATTTCCATCCCCTTTTCCTTTCTTCCATGTTGGTGCTCACGAAACAGAGTGAAGGTCATTGAATTCCTTGGCACAATAAACAGAGTTAAGCAGTCTTTGGTAAGATTGCACACTCTTTTTATTCCCACGACTAGGTGCATTACTCCCTTTGTTAAATTCATGTTAGTCCACGGATCTTTCAGGCCTCATCCTACACTCCAGGGCACAAGCACCAAAGGCGACAGACCAGACCCATCCCCTGGGAGCCTGCATTCTAGCTGGGACAGACAGACAGCGTGTCAGTTACACACATGAGCAAACAAAGTACTTGCAGATGGTGATAGATTCCACAAAAGAAGGGAGCAGGTGCTGTCTCAGGGGTGGCCTGGGGGCGGGGTGGGTGGCCGTGTCTACTTTAGGTAGAGGAGGAAGTGACGTGACCCAAACCTGCAGGGTAAGCTGTAATCCACATCTCCCCTTTTTCTCTGGATGGGAAATGAATCTCTATGTCTCTTGCTCAAAGAACCAACCTGAAATTGTCATTTGAAAACGTTGGGGTGGTGGAGATGTGATTTTTGTTAGTTAACTCAGGATTTTCATCTGAGCCCTGGGAGGACTGGACTTGACTTTACGGCCACTCAGTCTGCACAGGTGAGATGCCTCCCAGCCCCGTGGACTGCCCTGTGGGGTCCATCCTGTCTCCTAGGGAAATAAATGCACGTGGAAGAAATGGGGCAAAGCCTGCAAGCAGAACCTCTGGGAGATGGGCTTGTTTTTCCAAAGGCTGCTCCAGAGTCCTCACATTTCAGCTGAGGTTGATAAGAGGCCTGTTCCTCCACCTACTTTCAGCACAAGTCATTACTGTTTTGCTCTCTCCTCTTGGTGGGGGGATGGCCACCATTGGCCCTGACTGTGTTTTTCCATCTCAGCTCACCAGCAGCAAGAGGGAGCCAGGTCCCTGCAGAAGGCCCAGGACTTAGGCTCGCTGGGCTAACCCGGGTCAGGTGCCCCGCCCTAAACTGGTCTTGGGGGAGAGGGTGAGAAGTGACCTTTTGAGGTCAAATCACAAGGAAAGAGCACAGTGAAGGGATGATTCCTGAGTAGAAATTAGGGCATCAAAACTAGAAGAAGTGAAATAATTGCCATGTGAGCCGGCGATGCTTTTCCTAGGTGTGTATGTCTGTGGAAAGACTTGCACGTGAATGTTCACAGTGACATTATTCACAACATCCAAAAGGTGGAAGCAGCCCCACAGTCCATCAATGGAGAATGAATAAACAAACCGGTCTGTCCGTACAGTGGAATATTACTCAGCCATAGAAAGGAATGGGGCCCGGACACAGGCTGCAACGTGCATGAACCTTGAACACGTTATGCTGAGTGAAGGAAGCTGAACACGAAAGGGCACGTGTGATTCTATTTATGTGAAATGTCCAGAGTAAATGTAAATTCATAGGGACAGAAAGCACATTAGTGGTTGCTCGGGTTGGGATTGGGGGCATTGGGACATGGCTGCTTAATGGGTATGAGGTTTCCTTTTGGGGTGATGGAAATATTTTGGAACCAGGTAGCGATGATGGTTGGTTAGTATTATGAGTGTATTAATTGTCACTAATTATAAATTTTATGTTATGCATATTTTACCACAATAAAAATAAATATTATTCCATTCTGAATTAGAAAGAAAAAGAGTGGAGCAAAATAGGAATGCCGAGTGGGCAGAATAATCCCATAGCCCACGTCCGTAGGCTCCATCCAGACCAAACAACACCAGTTACACTGGCGTGCACGGGGCAAGGTACGGAAGATACTGGAACAGAGGCATGTGCCTCTTAAGCCACAAGGCCTAATTTTCATCTTCAAGCTTCTGCTTTTTGATACTGCCTGAGGTCCTGGGCATCTGTAAAAGAGACAACTGTCGCTTTCTAGATTATTAATTCAGACTCACATATATTCCTTTATTTTTGACTCAAATACAAATTAAACTCCTAGCATCTTATAGGATTGTCTTTCTTCCTCATTCAACTATATGAGTTTATTGAGTTCCTCATGTGCTCCTGGAACTTTTCTTAGACCTGTCAACAAACTTGGATGTGTATTAACAGTGAATTTATTCCTGAGATAGTTCATTTAGTATAATTTGGTCTCCAGTTCCGGGGAGGGTGGTGTAATAAAAAGATTTGTATCCCCTTAATATTTTGAAATAAAAAAAGGAAAAAACTAAACCTAATAACTAAATTTAATTAGTCCTTGCCATGTGCTAGCATCTCTGCTAAGTACACTGTTTATCCACTGGATTCCCACAGCAGCCCTATAATGTAGGTGTGTTGATGAGCTTCACTTTATAGATGAAACCACTGAGGCTCAGAGAGCCCAAGGAACAAATGGCCCAGGTGCTAGGTGGCAGAGGTGGGATTCAGAATTAGAGCCCCCTACACGGAAATCCCTGTTGAAACCACGCAGCAAAGTAAACGAGGACATCAGCAAATGTTGGGCGCTCTTAGCCCCCCACATATACCAGAGAAGCATCCATTAGGAAGCACTGATTAGACCACCTTGCTCTCTGCTGTGGGTTCCCTATTTACAGAGTGCGCAGTGGATGCTGTTTCTAACTTAAGCTAGAAGGTTTTCTTTGAAAGTTGCAACCTGCAACTTAAAAGCAGAGCGCGAGAAGAGAAGAGCTGGGAGTGCACTCCACCCGACGCGGTTCTGAAATCTGAGCTCGAGGATTCGGGGGGAGAAACGTGATCATCTTATTAGCGTAGAAGGATGAAGACGATCAGAGAGGGATGCTCCATTATTTGTAGGAATCCGGTTCTTTTCTATACACTTTCACTGAGGCATTTGATATATTTGTGCTGGAGATTAACACTGATGTTATTTTCTTTAATGTCTGTTTTTAGTGTATGCGACGCATGTTGGCATTCAGGAAATTCAGCCAGAGGAGAAAAACAATAGTATTAATTAGGAATGTCAGTCATGGGTGTTATGAAATTCAAAACTGCCAAGTTTCTGGAGCATTTAGTGGTAATTATAATAGACTGTGGAGACAAGCTGTTCTTCGTTCCCTATACAGAAACGCGCAGTTTGATGGGCAGGTGATCAAAGTGCTAATGCAAACCCTTCTGAAAGGGGCGCCTCTCTCGCCCTGTTATTTTTAGGACTCGACGCTTTTGCTAATTCAGAGCTGCCCAGAGAGAGGCGACCATCCAGTGACTATAAGGCCCCTTCTCTTTCTATAATTTAAAGTGACTATTCAAATGATGTCTTCACACAAGTTGGAATATGACAAGGCAGGGCAGCAGGGGTGGGTGGGCGATGGATACCACCCATCGGCCTGGCAGAATGTTTAGATTTAAATCAGAACCAAGCTTTTTCCAGGTAAAGGCACACCTAGAATCCATTTCATTTCAAAGTGATGAATAATTTAGACCTGTCCCATGTTCCTCAAGTAACCCAGTTAGAAGGATAGAGAGATTTGCATCTTTGGGCCTTGGAATAGAAAGGGTGCTACTTACTTGGACTTGCTTAGGTTGCTAGTTAGAGGTTTACATCTCCTGGATTGTTTTGGAGGCATCAGATCAGCCTCAAGGCAGAGATGGTGCCAGGTAGAATCACAGGGGTATAAGGAGTCCATTGTTGGTGCTCTCATTCCTTATGTTACCTTATCTGGGCTTTGGAACGGCCCTGAGAGCTGCTGGCCAGATGCCTACCCGCCTGATGTGGAAAGTCAGTTATAGGGAGATGCAGAAACTTGCCCAGGGGTATCCAGGTGCTGTGTATCAGGAGGGCTCCTGACTTATGCCTGGGGATGTCTAGTGCTTTCTGATGCTTCTGGACGTTCAGCGCCTTCCACCCCAGGGCCTTTGCATGTGCGATTCTCCATGTCTGTCCTGCTGAAACTTTTACCGCTGGCTTTGGGCACACCTCATTCTCAAAGGACAAGCGCTCCTCTCCAGACCTCAGCAAGGACCCAACTTGTAGGAGAGAGTGAGTGTAAGCCTGCTGTTCTCTCTATCAGGCTGATATTTCACTTAATAATACGTGGCTCCAAGAATAAACCATATTTTCTAGGAAGGAGCACAGTGGAGGAAGATGCAGAATCATCTAGCTCTGATTTCTTTTTCTTTTGTAACCACCACCTCCATTAGCTGGAGATAATGATGTCAAGAGGAAAAAAAAAAAATGAAAACCTTTAGCTGTTGTTGGTTTGCCTGTAATTTGTGACTTATAGGCAGCCCAGCTAAATTCAGCGGTATCTGATGTTCCTGGCTAGACCAGAGAAATAAGAGGTATGATCGGAGATCTTTCGCCCTATGTGTGTGTATCTCTGGGTTTTCATTTTTAATAATTAATAGCGGTTCCTTCTTCATCTTGAACTTTTTCAGAAATAATTGGGGATCTTGGGGTTGGGCCAGCAATTGCTGAGAAATGTGCTTGGCCACGGACGAGCCTCTGCTCCGGGGCTGGAAAGTCGGTGGAAACGCCCCCGCCCCCTCCCAGCGGTTTGGAAGAATGTCTAGCGGCATCTCTGCATCCTTTGGAAAAGCAGGGCACGTTTTCCTGCTGACACACACAAGCCTTATAATTTAGCATTAGAAAAGAAAAATGGTTTAGAACAAGAAAATATATTTAGAGCTCATTATTCAAGTAGGAGTCGTGGAGAAGGGGCAAGGACAGAGCCTGTCAATAAGAAACAGCTCACGTTACAGGGTCAGGAGGAAGCATGTGCCTGGCACTTGGAAGCCAGGCAGGGAACGGTTCCAAGGTCGACAGGGTCAACGTCAAGGTCACAAATCAGTAAAGAAGGTGCATGAGGTTGTCATCTCCCGGAGTAAACGCGTCCTCAGGCTCCGTCCAGCACTGCCACCTCGAGTGTCCCTCTCCCTGGCTCCCAGCAGGTCAGCTCACAGTTAATTCTCATGTCCGAGCCCAAACGAGGCCTCTGCTTGGCATCCAAACATGGGCATCAGTGTTGCTGAGGCCAGAACCCGTTGTTCCATCACGTGGAAGGGGCTCCGTGTGAGGCAGCTGTCCCAACTCAGTGACGGTCGTGTCTACCTTCAGGTGGAGGCCACGGCTGCATTTTTCCCTTCTTTAGCTCGCGTTTCTTTTCTCCCCCTCCAGCTCCTTATTGTGCCAACCTGCCAACCCTCCGTCTCCACACCCTTGCTCTTCCACCTTATAAATATGTATAAACGTTACTAAGTGTGTTGCCGTAATTCCTGGCCACACTCTAGGGCTCGTGGCTTTTCTTGATATCTCCTGAGACTCGTCAGCACTTCCCAGGTTAGCCTTTTCTCGGTGTTCTCTGCTTCAGCCTACAGCTTTTCCTCTTCCTGTCCACTGAGGCTGGTTACAGAAGGGAAAGGGGGCCTGAGAGAGCCCCGTGGGTCTCAGGGCAGCCGGGGGAAGAGGAGAAAGGACTAATGCTTTTTCGTGTGCCAGGGGCTGGGCCAGTTGCTTTATAACACCATGCATGGCAGTTCAGTAATTATTTCTTGGTTCTTTGTCCTCCATCTAGCCCTGTGGATACGCAGCAGAAGAAAAAGCAGATATACCCCCTGTCACCATGGCTGTTAGAGTCCAGAAGGGAGGCATAGAGTTAAGAAGGAATTACAAGGGTAATGAGTGTTATACCAGGAGGAGCACAGGCTATTGTGAAAATCTTTAAAAGCAACTGGATTTAACCTGATTTAGGGTTCAGAGAAGGTGTTTCCGAGTAACTGATATTCGTGCTAAGACTTGAAGGATGAATATGACTTTCTCTTTTCTCATGTAATCCCCACTTGCCTCTGCAATGGGGAAAATACCTGTGTGTCTGTTTTTCAAGTAGGGGAACTGAAGTTTACTGATGTGGGGTACCACACCCAGGTACACACTGAATGTGACGGAGCCAGGATTCAACCTCGCGTGTGTTTGACTCCAGAATCCATCCGTCTGCCACCAGGTTCTAGCTCTTCCTGGGGCTTTCCCACCACATATCAAAAGACAAAGGAACTTAGAAGACAAAGGTGGGAAGAGGGCTTTCTGGTGGGGTTCAGATTCTGTTTGCTTGGGACTAGAAGCATCTCATAGTATGCACAGAACGTTAAATGTGGCAAAAGCGTGGACTTTGGAGAAAGGTTTACATTCAAATCCTGTTTGGTGACTTTTACCATCCGTAACTTTGGGTTAAGCCATTTCCCATCCCTGTGGTGCAAACCTTCTGTGCAGAGTCACAGAACGTGTGCTGAGCTGTGGTGCATGGCAAGTGTTTAAAAATAGCCCGTCTTTGGGTCCTGAGGGAGGAGAAGAGGGGATGAACCCGCCCAGGAGGCTCTCCTGTTTGTGAGAGGCCATTACTACGGAATCATTTGTAGACTTTGGACTAATACGTTGGTACTAGGAGAGAGAGAAGCGTCTCTGGGTTTTCAGCCAGGCGGCCACAGATGTGAACAATAGAGAACTCAGCTCACGTGCCCCATGGGAAGAAGACAATCGCTCCCCAAACACAGCTGTCTCTTTCTCAATTGGACCCAACTTTGCCACATAATGGAGACACAGAAACAAGGCACGGGGCAAACAAGCTGTTTATGTTTAAACATGGCAATCGAGCCTCAACACTGAGCCTTCTTGGATGGTGCACGCGTGTCCTCTCGCAAGTCTGTGTGGCTGCGTGGCCAGCCACGGGATTTCCAGGGCTGCGCTGCAGCCCATCTGTCAGGGAGGGATCGATGATTGATAGCACCTGTTCTGAGCATCCTGTCTCCTTGCGGAGGGTGCGTGGAGACGCCCTGTCCCCTCTTTGCTTCCCCTCCAGCAGTTCCTGGAGGCTGAAGACATTGCTTTGCAAATAAAGACGGGGCGCAGAGCTCCCCCTGCTGGATGTGGTTTGGGGAAGGAAACTCTTGTTTTGGGGAACATCATTTTCTGTGTCATGAAGGCTCCATGGGCTGAGCCTTGTCTGTAATTAGGCCGCGGTGGGGATCATTTAAGCAGAATGACATCACACCTTTCTACCTACCTGTTCCTCTATCCACCGGTCCACCCATCCGTCTATTCGTCCAACCATCTATCATTTATTAAAATAACATTTGTTAAACAGTTGTGTACCTGATATATCTCACGTATAATCTGGGAAGCCACTGAGAGAGCAGACTCTGAACCCCAAATCTCTCTCACTAGCCATGTGACCTTGAGCAAGTCACTCAACCTCTCTGAGATTCAGTTTCCCCATGTGCAAAATGCGGGTATCAATAATACCAATTCACAGAGTTTGTGGTGAGGACTGAATGCAATTGTGTGTGGAAGGTGCTTAGAACGGTACCCGGTCATGTAGTAAAAGAAATGTGCATGATTATTACCTTTAAATTTTTACATTGATAAACAAAACTGAAGTAGCAAGCATGAATCTCTGTCCAAAACAGGTACAAAATATCTCTTTTTTTATTTGTCTTTTAAAAAATCAAATTAAACCTACCTCCAGTTCCTCATCCTGCCAGACTGGTGGGAAATTCCAGCTCAGTCATGATCGAGGGCAAGGTCAGATGCCTAGAAGGGGAAGACCCAGAAGTTGAACACAGGTCTCTCATTTTGGCTGTGGTGCTAGCTTCTCTTCCATACATAAGCAGTCCGATGTGCTGTTCTGTCTTCCTGAAAGACCAGAGGTGCCAGCTCCCTCTCGGCTGTTGAAAGGGTGTCACTGCAGAGAAAATAGTCATGCACGGAATATGTTCTCCTATGAGAAGCCAGGGTTCCAGTGTGAAACCCACCTGCACATCTGTGTTTTGGTGAAGCAGAGTTTTGTGTTTTGAGCAATAAAGGCTAGTAAGAGACAGCCAAGGAATTCTTAGGGAAAAACTGACTTTCCAAATGTTCGTGCTTACAATGACACGTCAGCTCACTGAGTCCAAGGTGATGAGGACATATAGATAAATGTGCTTAGGAGTGATGCATAGACTTTACCCACCCCTCACCTGCCTCTTCCGCGTTATTTTTATCTGAAGTCAGGGTTGAGAAAAATTCATGGAACAAATCCATATTCAACATCCGTGAATGATACACTGTCTTTGCTTCTTAGGATACAATAGACAACCACCCAGGCACATTCCCTGTGCTCATGGAATAAACATGCAGTGCTCTTAGAGCTTGTAGCAGTGTCTCTCTCCCTCGTTGGAAACACACGTCTGATTTCAGAGGGTGTGTGGCAGTCAGCTGGGAGGAGAGTGGGCCACGTGGAGGAACTGCCTGGGCAAAGGCTCGGTGGTGAAGAAACCCTGTGTCCTGGAGGGATGCGGAGCAGACTTGTGCAGATGGATTACGGACGTGAGGGGAGTGAGCGAGAGACAACGTGGGGGGAGGCAGGAGGCCTTTAGGACCAGGGTCACCAAGGAGCTTTGTCTTTCTCCTAAGAACCATTGGCAGAATTGAGTGACTCGAGGGCACCCCTGGTGGGGTCCACGTGTCCGTGTGTTGTCTGCTCAGTGTCTGAACCCCCTTCCTGTGTTTAGGGAGTCACTCTGGCACTGGCGTTGATGAAAGTCAGGAAGCTAGAGACGCCGGATGCTCTGTCTGCTCCCGGAAGCATGGTGTGGGTGCGTGAACGTGAGCTAACCGGATGCTTCGTCCTGGGACGCTGGCTCTGGAGCGAGTGGTCCACAGGTGCAGGGAGAGTTTAGAAATTGCTCTTACAGCAGCACCAGCCAGTCAGTGTCCTCTCAAGAGGGCAGTGTCATCTAAGTCTGTGATGTCACCTGGGTTAGTGGCTGGTCTTATTTATTTTTAGCTTCCGTAGCAAGTTGGTGAACAGAATATCCTTGGTAAGAACTCCTTTTCTGGTTAAATAAATTCCTCCCAGTTTCTTTTGATTGTAACCAAGGTCCCTGATCAGTACAGGAAGTCAACAGATCTAGGGCATGGGGCGAGGGATTCACGATTACCTCTTGGGCTGTTTAAGTTGCAAGTTAAGTCTCCCAAGCTCAAACAGTGAGCCCTGTCCATGGTGCTGGATGGTCATCTGGCGAGTTATTGCTTCCTTCCGGGTGTGTGAATCGCTCCCCAGGAGCCTGTTGGCCACCACAGACAAGGGAGGACCCAGCTGAGGTCTCTTCCCCTCCCCCTGTGCTTCCACAGGGCACATGGATTTTGTCTACCTTTGCGTTCTCAGAGGAAGACAGCGGCAGTGTGCAGGGTAGTGGTCGTTAAAATCCACTTTGGGTGAACTTTTTTATCTGCTTCTCAAAGCTCACCCTTCCCACCCTTATCTACAAACCCTGCTCATGAGTAAGCATGGACAGATTCCTGGGAAAGCATGATGGCTTAATTAATGGCAATTCGGAGGATGTAGCTGCCTCAGTGATTGGGGCTATATGAATGCAGAATTGGATGGAAGGCTGCGATGCAAAAATGGGATGATCGAACTGTAAGCTTAACTGGAACTTAGCAGTTAATCACTTTTACGAAACCTGCATCTCAATTCCTTACTCCATTTGTGCTTCGTTGCGACACATAGCTGCCGAGCTCATTGGTACGCAGGAGCCAGGTGGAGCACCCTGGAAAGGGCACGGCTGCTGAAGGGACCATGGTGCTTTCTACGAGTGCACATCTCCATCTCATACAGCCGGAGTTGCCTGCTAGTCTGGGCCTCATGTTCCTTCTCACACGGGCACTAGACAACATGCCGAAGTGATGCTGGTAAATCCCAAATAGTATAACGGCCCCTCAACTCTCTTTCGTGACGTCCTCTACCAATTAACACTTGGTAAGGAACTTCCTAGCATGGTGATTAAGATAATGGGCTTTGGCAGCAGAGCAACCCAGACTTGAAATTGGACTCTGCCATACAGCCGCTGTGTGACGTTAGGCAAGGTGCTTCCCCCTCCGAATCTCTGAATCTCTCTGTCATGCTTACCATGAAGGAGGTGTCATGAGGATTATATGGAAGTACCTTTCATAAGGACAGCGATGTGTCTAGTCCTGCACCGAGTGTTTCATGTGTGTGTGACCCCTGCTAGCTCTTACTTTTGCCATGAAATCATGTGTTATTTTAAGAAGAGGAGGGATAAGGAAATATGTCCCGTACCTGTTTGTTGAATGAGAGACAAAAACTGAAGTTAGAGTAAGAACTCGACTGATTTAATGGAGAGAAGTTTATCAACAAAGACTTCAGAAAAGAAAACAGGACTTCATGAGACTGGCTAAGGACAAAGGAGGGTGTGTGTGTGTGTGTGTAGGAGGTTGGACTATGAAATTAACAACTATAAACAAGACACATTTGAGGTATTGTAAGTGCTGTGAATGAAATAAATGGGATAAAGTGATGAGTTTCTAAGGAGGGTCTCTTAGATAAGATAGTCATAAAAGAACCTCTCTGGCAAGGTAAGATTTGATCCGAGACCTCTAGGACAAAAATGACCCAGTCATACAAATAGTGGGATGGCTAATGTTTCTGGCATTGTTAACAGCATGTGCAAAGGCCCTGAGGTGGAAATAAGCTGCAGGTGTCTGATATGCATATCTCAAGGCTAACCTGGCTGAAGAAGAGTGAGTGTGAGTGGTCTGATGAACTTGGAGGGGTAGAACCTTGAAGATCATGGTAAGGAGTTGGAATATTTTTCTATGGGCATTGAGATGCATTAGTACATCTTCCCCTTGTTGAAATGCATGAGGGTTGATATCTAATACTCTGCAACTTCTGGGTCTCTAGGGCTGTGAGACATTCACTCATGTAGGACAGCAGCATAGTTTGGTTTCAGATTGCTGTTTCATGTCAGGCACTGGGGTAAATGACACTGAAAGCGATTAATGTAAATTAATGATTGCTTCTGCTGGCTTTGTTATAGTTTGCTCCAATGAGAGATTAATAAATGCATTACGCCTTGAAAATTTGCATCCATTAAAAGCCCTGCCTTTGCGAGGATACCATTGATCCCCTTTGGGGTGGAAGAGTCTAAGAAAAAAACCATCACACAGCTGTGGCAACTAGTATTTAATATAAACTGGTTAAAATGAGATAATCGATGGAGAAGCACTTTGAAAAGGAGACTGTAATTTATCAGAGTCTTATCTTTATAGAGATAAGAAGGATGAAATCTGACAATCACAGTCTAGGTTTATGTGCCAAATACCACTTGCAGTAGAAGAGACGACTGTTTGCTGATCCCTGACTTGTGCCAGGGGCTTTCGTCAGTGCAATTACTTTGAATCCTCCTGACCCTGACAGGTGGGTATTAGCCCCATTTTACAGATCATGCAACTGGGTTTTATAATAGATAGGTAGTTGGCTCAAAGTCTCACAGCTGAGAACAGGAAAAGCTCAGGTTTTACCCAGGGTTGTCTGAGTCTAACAACACTGTATTCAAAGAGAGGTGTCTTCATCCTTGGCAACCACACGTGGAGTTGATGGAAGAGTTTGAGAGGTCCTTGAATTTTGCTCACCAGGACTGACAATCTGATATATGGAAAGTGTCGCTGCTCTTTCTTGAAAAGTGAGAACTGAAAATTTCAAAGACTGGCTGTGGGGGAACAGCTGGGGACACACACAGGGGCTGCCGTGAGTCCTGGCTCTGCCTCTTGCCTGCATTGTGACTGCAGGACAATTATTTAAACGCTCTGAGCCTCTGCTCATTCCTTGATCAAACAGGAATAATGAGAGCGTTCTCCCCTTAGCGCTGCCATGAGGATTTACCGAGATAGAGCGTGGAAAGTGCTGTGGTTTTGCTGAAGTCTACAGAATACAGAATTCTCAGATTCTTTGGCCAAGTCTTTGAACCTTGGGTGCAAAGTTGAGGGACTTGGGGAGTTTTTGAAAAATATTAATGCAGAGGTCTCACCCCCGAGATTCTGACTTAGTTGCTCCGGGGTGGAGCTTGGGCGTTGGCATCTCATAAAGCATCTTTGGGTGAGAATTGTTACTTTTGATTAGCTGTGGAGTCCAAAGGTCATGGGGTGCATCTCTCTGCCCCACCAGACTTGACCTAGCTGGGACAGATGAATGACCCCACAGTGGTATGTTACCTCCCACATGGAAACAACGGTGCTCTCTTTTATATCTACTGACGTGTGTGTGTGTGTTCATTCTAGGATTAGCCTCACACGAACACATACATTTCTCTTGGTTCCCTCAAGCCTTCCAAGGAAGGACACCCATTTATAAAAATGACCCCATGGCTTAATGAAGTGACTTCTGGACATGTTTTAAATGGGACACGTAGTTGGGAGCGATTCAGCCTTTTCATCAGCTTCTCTCTCAGCGGGGAGCCATTGAAACTGTCAAATTATATTTCAAATATATCACTTCCCACTGTAATGAAGTGTTTCGAAATGAATGCTTGGCTGATGTAGCAGGGCTCTGTCCCGAGCTGTTTATATTTATTTATATTTTCAGGTTGCTCGGGAGTATCTGGTTCCCTGGGTTGTGATTTGAATGGGTCTTTAACGTATTTTTATGCGATGCTGCTCTAGAGTAGCTGGCGTCAGGGAGACCCTGTGTGTGGGGGCACAGTTTGTGTGATTTTCCAGACACTGTGGACCCAGCCACTAAGGAATGGGAGTGGGCAGCCGGCCTTACGCTCAGTTTTATTAGGGTCCAGCGCAAAGTGCGTGTGATGGAAGCAGTGGTGATTCTCTCCCCAGCTGAGATTAATTGGTCTCATAAACAGACATAAAGGGGGAAAGAAGAAGGGGTGGAATTGGCCTCAGCAAGATGAGCACCAGTTGAACTGTGTAAGTCGGATAGCTGTATATTATGGCTCCAAGAAGCAGATATCACTAACCTGTTAAGGACATTATTAGCTTTTTGATGGGACAC
>RJWJ010011406.1:0-44450 GCA_004363605.1 Indri indri
GCAGTGCTGTGCACCCCAGCCTGTCACCCGATCCCTCCCCTCAAGCTCTCTGTCCCCTGTTCATTGCGTAGGCCCGGCGTACACGTTATGCACTCACTAGTCACGTGCTGGAACACAAGGAGTTTACAGAGCTCCTTGAAGATGCTGAGTCACCTGAGAGAGCGGGTGTTTTCCTGTTGTAAAAGAAGTCGTGTTGGTGGCGTGCAGAGCTGGCAGGCCCCAGCTGGCGACATCTCTCCTCCTGCTCAGGCCCTCCACGCCTAGGAGGCTCCTCGTCCTGGAGGGTCCTGGAGATCTGGATGCCTTTCCAGAGAGCCGGGCTCAAAGTCGGCAAAGGGGTCCCAGACACAGCTGGAGCGCGGATCCGTTTCTTTGGACTCCAAATGTAGACCGAGGGTTGCAGTGTAGGGTGGAAGAGAGAGGAAAGTCATGGAGCCCAATGGATCTGGGTTTGAATCCTGAATTTGTCACTAGCTGTGTGGTTTTGAGTCTGTTCTAAGATGCTCTGGGCATCTCTTTCCTCATCTGTAAAATTCACTCAACTAACATGTCTTGGGGCTTCTTCCAGAGGCCAGCAGCTGCCATTCGGGTTAAATGAAATAATTTCCCGAAAGGGTCTGGGCTCAGCGAGCCCCACTTGAGAGCTACTTTGATTCCCATTTTTGTTTTTGTCCTTGGTCTTGGGTTTTTCACTCTTTTCCTCTCTGGGGCCATAGAAACGACTTGGCTATTTGCACAAAATCCTGGGACGGGCCCACAGAAGGCTGGCAGAGGTGGAGAAGGAATCACAGATGGACCAGGGGCCATGGAGGGAGCGGGGGACATGAGGCTCACAGGGACACAGTCCCTTTAGCCGGAGTGCTGTGGGCGCATGGAAAAGGCCGTAGACATGGGAGGCTCGCAGGGTGGTGGCCAACACGGTGAGCTCTGGAGCCAGATGGCCTGGTGCCAAGGTCCCGTCTGCCACCTGGGATCTGTGCGATTCTGGGCAGGCGAGTGGTCGGTGTCTCACCTGTGTACTGGGAATAATCATAGATCCTACTCTCAGGCTGTTGTAAGGTTCAGACGTGTTAGTCTGTTAGAATGGAGCCTGGCACGTGGGGCGTGGCCACAGGTGGGGGTGTTATTATTCTAGGGGTCTCCGGAGGGTGGAGCTTTGCAAGGAGGGGCAGGAGGTAGAGTGGCTACGTACTTCTGGGTCTTTGGGTCAGACCGTTAGGGGTTGAGTCGTTGATCTGCTTCTCGTTAGCTGGGTGAGAAGGGAGAGTAATGTAACTTCTCCAAACCTCAGAGTCCTCAGCTGTAGAAGAGGCGCGTGCTGACCTCACAGTGTACTCGAGTGGTTTCATTGAGATCACGTATGAAAAATACCCAGCACAGAGCCTGGCCCATAGCAGGCGTTCAATAAATGGTCGCCATTATTGCCATTCTCATCAATAGACAAATGAGTCAGGGAGGTGAATTTCAGCTCAGCCTAAGGAAGGGCACGACGAGATGGCCTCCTTCCTCCAACAGTGGGAGTGGGCTGTCCGGGCAGGTAATGAGTGTTCTGTGGCTGGAGGCATCCAAGCAGGGGCTGAGTGCTGGTCAGGAATGGAATGGAGGAAATACGTTACTGATGGGAGTCTGCACCAAATCACACTCAGTGTACCTTCCAGTTTGAAAATAAACCTCTTTGTCAAGGTGCATTGGCTTGTCCATTCAGAAAGGTTAGCCCTAAGGGGATGTTTTTCTAACCGTGTGTATGTGTAAGTATCAATATGAATCCTGAGAAAAGATGTTCTAGGTCAAATAAGGTTGGGAAGTGCTGGATACCATAGTCCATCTTAGAAAGCCACAATGTGTATCAGCAAATTCAAGGCTCTGAGAAGTCCTGAAAATGAAGAAAAAACTGAAGAAATTTACTTTATTTTAAAATAGAGCCCTTATTCAGATATTACAAGGCAGTTCTGTGTTGGACAGAACATACTCTAGAAACATCTGGGAAAGGTCCCACCTCTTGGAACTTGCTCAAGTTGGTGACCTTCTTCACTCTGAAACCTAGATCCTCTCAGCAGCTCCTGGAGCAGTGAGCTTTCTCTCCCACACCCTGTCACTGCTGAGAGAGCCTGTGTTTGTTACCTGTGAAATCATCCCAGTCCCTGCCGCTGTCACTGGTTCCTATGACAGATGATGGCCCATGGATGTATGAGAACTGTCCTGCAGGCCTCTCCTTGGCCCTAAAGATGTCGGTGCACCAGGCATTCAGCAACCTGGGCTCCCTGCTATGCCTTCTGCCCTAGTTTTCCCAAAGGCCTCCTACTGCATCCTGTCACTCTGAGCCTCAGGGCAGATCAGCTCCCCCGTCACACGCTGACCTTTGGGCACATGGCACAGGGACAACTGAGGAATCCACAGAGCCGTGTAGGAAGTTGCCTACTGTCTGACCAGCCTCCTGGGAAGCGAGCTCCGAGAGCACGGCGGCCGTGTCCATCCTGTTTGCTGCAGGATCCCAGCACTCAGTGGCACCCAGCACATAGCAGGTGCTCAGTGAGTGCTGCCGAATGAATGAACGTCTCATTCCTGAGGGTCACTCGAACTCGAAACTGAACTTTGCTTTAGGGTTGTAAATGCAGTTTCAGAGATCACATGCTGAACAAGAAAACAACTTTGTCCTGGGCTTGATTGCATCATGACTAAAATTTGAGGAAGGACCCAAGGATGGAGAATCAGGGTTCTCGGGATCTCACACCCAGGGCTCCCCAATTCTGTTTCAGTCGAGGCCGCTGCTGCCTTCTCACCAGCTTCTCTTCCTGCCCCAGAATTTCGCTCCTGCTGGTCCCTGTCCTGGAAGGCCAGCCCTTCATTCCTGCCTGTGTCTGTCTCTTGCTCTCTCTCGGTCGGGAGGAACCTACCTCATCTTCATGGAACCTTTTCAGACCCCTCAGAGCTACTTCCACCGCTTGCCCTTTACTGAGCTCCTTTCCCAGAATTGATTTTGTCACACCTTCAGGCCCTTCCCTTGGGGTCGAACCGTTTCCTTGCCTGTTTCCCCAGGCAGAAGCCCCATTGCCTGAAGACCGCCACACCTTCTAATCTCAGTGTGGCACAGGACTGGGTGTGCTAGAGCTTAGCACCGTTAATTGAACATTTGCTCTGTGCCAGGGACTGTGCTAAGTTGCCTACACACATTGCCTCATCGAGTCAACAGTTCTTCTGTCAATCCCATTGTGCAGATGAGTACATTGAGGCTTCCAGAAACAAAGACTTGGCTCAAGCTTGCACAGCTGGTCAGAGGTGGCAGAGCTGGGACACAAGCCCAGGACTTCCAGAGTCTGGACTCTTAATTCATCACACTCAGTGGGTCCAAACCCGTAGGGACTGGTGGGCTGAGTCCCGCCCTCTGGTTTCTTCATTTCCTGAACTAAGGCCTTATATGGAAATTGTGTGCATTAGAAAGAACAAGGTCTTTGGAGACAGGTAGTCCTGGGTTCCAGGCTGGGCTTCACTGTGTACTGTCCCTTGACCTTGGGTGGGCTGCCTCTCCTTTCTAAGTCCCCTTCTATAATGTGACGGTAACCATAGCAATGCCCTGGGGCCACTGAGGGGACAGGGGATGCTATCTGTGAGGAGGCACCACGGTCCCCGGCTCACATCTGATGTGTGTTATTCTCCTTCCCATCCCCCTTTTCATGCTTTAACCTCCTCTAAAATCCTTATCTGATTTTGATTGCAATCTTTGTGTATTTTGGGATTTAAACAAATCTTCAACTCCCAGTATATGGTGAGTGTCTCATAATCGTTCGTGAATTGATCCAAGTTATGCTCGGGAGAAATGTCTTGTGGAATTTCACCTCGACACGGGGCGATGGAGGCAGAGATACCCAGATTTGACTCTTGCCCTACATTTATCTGACATTGGCTCTGCAACCACAGACAATTTATTCAGCCTCAAGGAGCCTTGGCCTCTTTATGTGTTCGGTAGAGATAACAGAACTTATCTCATTAGAATATTTTAAGAATTAAGTGAGATAATTAAGATAAAGCAATTTGCACAGTGTCTGGCACATACTAAGTGCAAAAATTTGTTAGTTTTGATGATAACAGTTATTCCCATTTTTATGTTAATTAGTCAATCGTGAAGAAACTGATGTCAGAGAGTTCAGGTTATTTGCCCGAAGTCACCAAGAAAAGTCTGAGAAGAGTTGGCATGAGGCACAGTTCTCATCCATAAGCTGTGCACTGCTCAGAGGCATAGGGAAGTCTAAGTAAATATTATTCACCCATTCAGCAAACATTTATCAGGTACCTACCGTGCATCAGACGTGTGGTGTGAGCTAGAGGCACAAAGTCAACCTGGGTTTAGTCCTTCCCGCAGGAATCCGGTGGCTTAGAGAGCGAGACAGGCAAACAGAAATTTCCCCGGTCTGATCCTGCTCTGATCCCGGCACACGGGGTGCTGTCAGCACCTAACCCAGTCTGCGGGGACGGGGACAGCTTCCTGGTGGAGAGGAAGGAATATTCTTGACGGAAGGAATAGCACGTGCCAGGGCACAAAGACGTGAAAGCATGATCCAGACATCTCCTGGGAAGACGGAGTAGATGAGCTTTCTGAGTCCTCCATGAGGGCAATTAACAACCTTGGACATTGGATATAAAATAAACGTAAGAAGACTCTGAAAGGTGGAGAGAAGATATAGGCTGGCCTGAGAGCTAGAGACCCAAGGAGGGCATGGTGGTGAGTTCCCTGAGTTTCTTTTTTCCTTCTCTTTCCTAGACTTGGAGGTGAAGAAGCTGTCAACCTGGAAATGGACTAAAAAGCCCCCCAAAAGCCTGCCTTCTCCAGCCAGAGGACCGGAAAAGGAGCATCTTACAAAGATGGGGATCTTTCGAATAATAACTTCTCTATTCTAGTCAAATACCACAGGAAAAAAAAACCAAAACAACAAAAACAAAACCCAAACCATAGCCCAGTGGGAATTGGCCTCTACTTCTGCCCTAATGAGGGTATAGCAAGGCACCCCAAACCCTTGCCAGGGTGTGTCTGAGGAGGATGAGTAAGGAGCCAGGGGTTTTACCCCTGCTGGCCAGAAACAAGCACCCCCACTCTGGGGTGTCAGTGAAGACATGGGGGAGCCTCACTCCACCCTGCCAGGCAATAACCCTCTCTCCCTCTCTTTTGGGGTGATTTCAGAGGAGGCCTTTTAGAGAGTCAGGACTTTCACCGTTGCCAGCAGTAATGAGTCCACCCCCCCACCCCCCATTGCAACGCCAGTGGAGATCAGAGGGAGAGCTGGAACCCCACCCCTCCTGGCAATAACACGCCCCTCCCCCTCCTCGGGTGTCAGCAGAAGCCTTGCGGGGAATCTGGACTTCTACCTCTGACGTGGCAGCCCTCTCCCCACTGCAGAAGTGGAATGGTGTCAGAGACATACAGCACAAACAGAAGGCTTAAGTAAGAGCCAGAGTCTCAAAATATAATATAAAAATGTCCATGTTTCAATAGAAAATCACTCACCAGACAAGAATGAAGAAGATCTCAAAGTGAATGAAAAAAGACAGTTAATCGATGCCAATGCCCAGATGACAGAGAAGTTAGAATTATCTGACAAAGATTTTGAAGAAGTAGTGATACAAATGCTTCAGTGAGCAATAAAGAACATACTTGAACAAATGAAAAATAGAAAGTCTCAGGAGAGAAATAGAAGAGATAAAGAAAAAACAAATGGAAATTTTAGAGCTAGGAAATAGAACAATTGAAAGAAAAAGCTCAGTGGATGGGCTCAATGGCAGAATGGAGGAGACAAAGGAAAAATTCAGTGAACTTAAAGATAGAATAATAGAAATACGAATAACAGAGAGAAAATGGATTGGGAAAAAAATGAACAGAGCCTTAGGCACCTATGGGACTGTAACAGAAGAGCTAACACGCATACCACTGGAGTCCCAGAAGGAAAGGAGAAAAAGGGCGGGACTGAAAAAGCACCAGGAGAAATAACCACTTAAAGCCTCCAAATATGGAGAAAGACATAAATCTACAGATTCAAGAAGCCGAATGAATGCCCAATAGGATAAATCCAAAGACATTAGTGCTAACACACATCATAATTAAACTTCTGAAACTATCAAGAAAAAAATTAAAAACAACCAGAAAAAACAAGGATTTTGCATCAGAAATCACAGAGGCCAGAAGACAGTGATGCTGAAATAAAAGAACTGTCAACCCAGAATCCTATACCCAGCAAAAATATTTTTCAGCAATGACGGAGATATCAAACTATTTTCAGATAAAAGAAAGCTAAGAGAATTTGTCACCTGCAGACTTACTCTAAAAGAACGGCTAAAGAGAGTTCTCCAGAAGAAACGTAATGATACAAGAAGGAAACTTGGAACATCAGGAAGTAAGAAAGAGCATGATAAACAAGAATATGGGCAAACACAAATGACTTTTCTTCTCCTCCTGAGCATTCTAAATTATGTTTGATGGTTAAAGCAAAAATTGTAACACTGCCTGGTGTGGTTCTGGATGTAGGTAGAGAAAATATTTAAGATAATTATATTATAAATGGGAGAGATAACGGGACACATGGGGAAGTAAGTTTTCTACATTTTACTTGAAGAGGTAAAATGATGACACCAGTAGACTCTGGTAAATTACAGACACATATAATGTAATACCTAAAGCAAACAATGGAATAGGTATACAAGGAGAGACACTCAAAAATACTATAGACAATTAAAAATGGAATTCTAAAATATGTTCAAGTAACCCACAAAGGATATTAATAAAAATAAAACAGAGAAATGAACAAATAAAAACAGAGAACAGAAAAAATTAGATGAACAAGTCAAGCCCTAACTTATTAATAATTATATTAGCTGTGATATACCTGTTAAAAAACAGAGATTAGTAGAATGGATTAATAAGACAGTACAAAAAAGCAAACTACAAACTAATTTCTCTTGCGAATATAGATGCAAAAATCTTTACCAAAATATGAAAAATAAATGTAGTAATATGAAAAAATTATACATTATGACCAAATGGGGTTTATTCCAGGCATGTAAAGCTGGTTTGGCATTTGAAAATCAATGTTAAATCTACCATGTTGACAGCTTAAAGAAGAAAAATTATATGATCATTCAATGCAGAAAGAGCATTTGACAAAATTCAACATCCATTCATGTCAAAAGTCTTAGAAAAATAGAAATAGGGCATAATGTCCCCAACTTGATAAAGAGCATCTACAAAAAAAAATTTACAGCTAACATTACACTTAGTGGTGAAAGGATGAATGCTTTTCCCCCAAGATCAGGAATAAGGTAAGAATGTTTGCACTCACAGCTTTTATCACTTTTATTCAACCTAGTGCTGGAAATTCTAACCAGTGCAATAAAGCAAGAAAAGAAAAGAAAAGGCATGCAAATCACAAAGGAAGAAGTAAAACTGCCCCTATTTGTAGATTACACGGTTGTCTCTATAGAAACTTCCAAGGAATCTATGGAAAACTCCCAGAACTTACAAGTGAGTTTAGCAAGTTCACAGGATACAAAATGAATGTATGAAATCAACTGTATTTATAGGTACCAGAATAAGCATGTGGACACCAAAATAAAAAATACAATATTATTTACATTTCTCAAGAAAAAAAAACCTTAGATGCAAATCTAACAAAACTTACAAAGGATTTTATATACTAAAAACTACACAACATTGATGAAAGAAATCAAAGAAGATCTAGATACGTTGAGAGACATACTGTGTTATGGGTTGAAAGACTCAACATAGAAAATTTGTCAATTCTCCCTGAATTGATATACAGATTTAACACAATTCCTATCAAAATCCAGCAAGACTTTAAAAGACAGATATAGACAAAATTATTCTAAAATTTCTAATGGAAAGGCAAAAGAAAGGTGAAATAATTTTGAAAAAGAAGAAGAAAGGGAGGAATCAGTCTACTCAGTTTCAAGACTTACTATATAGCTACAGTGGTGAAGACTGTGTAGCATTGTGGAGGGACAGACACATAGACTTGTGGAACAGAATGTAGAACCTAGAAAAGTCCAACGCAAATATGTCCAACAGATGTTCGATAAAGGTGCAAAAGCAACTGAATTGAGGAGAGACAGGCTCTCAACAAACGTTGCTGGAACAGTTGGCACCCGTAGGCAAAATACAAACCTCAACCTCTGTTTCACGCCTTGGATGAAAATTAACCTAAAATGAATGGTGAACCTAAAAATGCAAAATGCAAAACTATAAAACTTCTAGAAAGAACATAGAAGAAAATCTTTGAGCTCTCTGGCTAGGCCAAAAGTATTAAACTGGACACTCAACCCAGGATCCACAAAAGGAACGACGATAAATTGGACTTTATCAAAATTAATAACTATAGCTCTGCGAAAACCCTGTTAGGAGAACGGAAAGACAAGCCACAGAGAGGGAGAAAATATTTCTGATCCACACGTCTGTAAAAAGACTAGCATCTATGACATATAAATAACTCTCAAAACGCAATGGTAATAAAGCAAACAATTCAGTCAGGACATGGCCGGAAGGTAGGAGGAGATGTCACTGAAGAAGATGTACCGGTGACAGATAAGCACATGAAAAGATAGTCAACGTTGTCAGCCAGAAAAGAGATGCAAATTGAAACCACAGGGAACGATCACTACACGTCTATCATCATGGCTACACTTCAAAGTAGTGACCACGCTCCGTGTTGATGAGGACGCAGAGAAACAGGATCACGCGCATGTGGCTGGTAGGATGGAGAAGGTGCCGCCGCTCTGGAAAACGGCTTGACAGTTTCTTTAGAAACTAAACATGCAGCCTCGCCATTGCACTCCTGATCACTCACGTCAGAGAAATAAAGCCTCGCGGCACAGCCATACCGTGGAATAGGACTCTGCAGGAAAAAGGAGCCAACTATTGGTATACGAAACAACTTGGATGGATCTAAGGAGAATTATGCTGAGTAAACAAAGCCAGTCCCAAAAGATTACATAGTGCACGATTCCATTTATATAAATTATTGAAAGGACAAAACTATAGAAATGCAGAACAGATTAGTGGTTGCCAGGGGTTACGGAGGAAGTGAGGGCAGGAGGGATGTGGGTGTGCTTATCAAAGGCGACATGAGAGATCCTTGCGATTCTAGAAAAGTTGTTATCTTGACTGTGTCGATGTGGATATTCTGGTTACCACAGCGCTTTGCCAGGTCTTACTGTTGGAGAAAACTGGGTAAAGGGTACGTGGGATCCTCTGTGTTATTTCCTACAACACATGTGAACATAAAATTATCTCAAAGAGTCCAATTATATTGAAGCATAATCTTTTCCAAGAACCGTAATATCAAGTGCCTGGGACCGAAAACAGGGAGTGTGGGAGGCTTACAGCAGGTGCAGTGCAGAGGTGTCCTGGGGGGTGCAAATCATACAAGGTTGGGGTTCCAGCCCTTTGCCTGGATATCTGGCAACCGGTGCAGTCAAAGGGGCACAGAGAGGTGGTCAGCAGTGGTGTTTTTGGAGGGTCATTCCAGCAGAGCTGAGGGGAGGGAGTGCGTGGGTGATTCTGGAAGGGGGAGACCAGTCACAGAGCTGGGGATGATAAAAGCCGAAGCTGGGTGGGGGCAGATGGCCTGGAGGGATGTCCTTCCGTGTGGCACCTACAGAGCGTTGTTTTATAAGTCCCCTTTCCACGAATCCCCAAGGGAATCCACCTTAGAGGAAAGAAGACCTACAGCCCTTTACTCCCCGGTGGTAGGGGAGGGGAGGGAAGGAGCAATCTGCATGCGGCAGCCCCTGTGAGCTCCGGAGTGCCTGTTCCTCTCAGGGCCCTTCAGAGACCAGTGGGGGAGAGGAAACGGCTTTGTCCTTTACCTGGGCTCTTGGGGAGAAGCACAGGTTCACCTTGCTCAGGGTCCAGAGTCGAGGAGTGAGGGACAGGGGATGAAACTCTCCCTTTAGAGGTCACCTCTGTATTGTTTGAGTTGCTGCGGCAAACACATGGTCCATTTGCCATATAAAATTTTTTTTTATATAAAATGAATAAAAGGAGGTGGGGGAGGACCATATTCTAGTCCTTCTGACACTGCTGCGTGACCTTGAGTAAAGCCCCTTGCCTTTCTCTCTCCTCCACCGTAAACCAAGGAGGCTGCACAAGTGACCTCCAAGGGCGACTATTCCCCACGTCATTATTCCTTAAAGGACCCCTGGAGCATGCTCAGTCCCAGGGGGATTGGGGAGGCAGGGCTAGCGTGCCACCATCTCCTTGGTGCTGTTCTTAGAGGGCTCCGTGTGCAGCCTCCCTCACCCGGCCAACACGGCCGCGAGCCAGAGCCACCTGGAAGGAGATGCGTGTGTGAGGAAGGCCAAAGCTTCCTGTGAGGGTCGGGGCTTGTCGCTGAACATGCCCTGGGCCCCCTGCACCTCTTGGTCCTGTAGGCTGGGGGCCCCTGGACATCCTGCCCTTAGGGAAGGGCTCCTTTTCAGAAGTGGTCGAAAGCCATGGCAAGCCGTGGCAGCAGGCTGTGGGCTCTGGATCCCGACTGGGGCTCCCTGTGTCACCAGGTAAAGGAGACCAGACAGTGCTACTTGTAAGTGGCACCCAAAACTCCTTGGGTGGTTTTGACGTGGTGGGGGGATTTAGCTAATCTTCCCTTCTCGTTCTGAAAATGGGGACACTGAAGGTCAGGGGCATGGGCACTGTGTAGAATGCATCCAGCAGGTGAGGACAGCTTGGACCAGTCCAAGCCCATTGTGAGCCCCTGTCCTCTGCCTTGGGCTGCGTCTCCGAGGGCTTTGTGAACACGCTGGAGAATGAGCTGGGGCTGGTGACACCGAGAGCAGAGTGGCCGAGCAGTTGCCCCGACATACTACCTGAAACTCATGGCCTGCCAGCCCCTAGTGAGCATCAAAGTGGCAAAACATCACACAACATGTCCCGGGAGGACAGTGCTTGAAGATCTGGGTCAGGTGATTTAAGCAGGACAGGCTCATTGGATGGGGTGGAACGACCTTTCATTCTGGTTTGAAACTCTTCAGGAGTGTTCTTAGCATTTTCCACCACCGTGGAAGGGAATATGATCTGTCTGCAGAAAACAGTTTGCATCAGGGAGGGTTTGCGAGCCGTGCTCACTGCTGCCGGGGGACTCTGCAGATGCAGCCCAACCTTGGCTTTGGGTGTATTTTTTCACTTTCCCAGCACTCGAGCTACAGAAGCCTCCCTCTGATGGGCAGCAGAGGAGGGTGTTTACCTTGCTCTTCAAAAAGGTCAACGGGCAGAGGAAGTCTGGGGAAAATTAGTTCCAGAGGATCGTGCTGTGGGTGGTATGCAAGCACAAAGCAATTGTCATTTCTTTGCAGCGTGAAGGCTGCAAAGAGCAAGAAGGCAGGATAGAGGAGCGGGGAGATGCTGGGCCTCCGATTGGCCCAGAGAGATAGATACAGCAAAAGGCTTCTGCGGTCTCCAGGGATGGAAGCCATGGGCAGAGGAGGAACAAGGCCTATGGGGAGGGGGGTGTCCTTTTTCGAATCGTGGAATCTTTTGGCAGTCTGGTGAAACTATGGACCCTTTCTCTGAATAATGCTTTTTAAACTGATGAAATAAAATACAGAAGATTTTAAAGGAAACCGATTATCTTGAAATTCAGCTATCAAAATAGTAAAACATTGGTAATACCGTAGCACAAGTGGTTCTTTATTAACACACAAAATACTTTGAGATATCTGCGACCGCTGTGAAGGGAGAGGAAAACAGCTGCGGTGACAGTCACAGGTGCTCTTAATGCTACTGTGTAGTTTGTTGTTTGCGTCCGTAATGGAAGCAAACGCCACATCTTAGAGGTTTGTGAAAACACAGACGCACATGCCTACGGGCTGTGGGTGTATAATGAGGAAATAGTTGAATCCAAAGGCTCCGAAAAGGTCAGTGCTTTGAATAAATTGATTGTAGTTAAGGGTAAATAGAAAGGTATTAAATAATAGCCTTGTTTGCTTCATGAGGTTTTTTTTCCCCTGAATCCTTTTAAAACTTTTTAACGTGGTAAAATGTGTTAAATATATATTTTTTAGTAATGATAACTTTGTTTTTCAATGTAGGAGGGAACATATACTTATTTCTCCATTAAGCCGCAGTTAAGGTGTAAGTATACTGCTTGATTCTCATGGCCAGGCCAAAGCATATTAAACCTGGATGTACCAAGAAACACCCCTATAAGGAAATGATGTCTTGAAGGTTAGATGTTCCCAAATTCTGACCCCCAGGGAGTCAGTGTGGTGCAGAGTCACAAGGAAAGTCCTCTGGAGCATGAAGCTCCACTGTTTACTAGGAGCGACCATCGACTTCTGCTTGAGTCTCATTTTTCACAATCTACACGTGGGGATTATAATCCAACCCCCACAGTGGTGTGGTCAGGATGAAGGGAGTAGGAGCTCAACAAATACCAGTGCCCTGAGGTTCCATAGGGTGTGCACAACCTGCAAAACTGTAGGTGACGGCTCTGAGCACCTTTTCCTTTGACTGCAAGACTCTCGATTATTCATGCTTTGCTGGTGGGTTCTGCACGTCGGGGCCACGTGATTCCATCGAACGACTCCCCACTGAGAATCTGCAAGGACACGTGCATGTTCCACATTGGGAGCTCTGAAAGGGGGGTGGGAGACAGCACAAAGGCCACAGAGAATATTTTAATCACACCTCCTAGAGACTTGTTAATGTACGCTACAGTAGCTGGGATGTACTTGGCATCTGCTATGTATTAGATATGCCAGGTGATGCTCTGTGCCTCAGTTTCCCACCCACACAGTAGGAATGCTAACAGTGTCTACGTCCTAGGGCGGTAGGAGGATTCACTGAGTACTATTCAGAAAGTGCTTAGCGTGGCACATAGCGCTGCATCCGTGCTTGCCAGGGAAGCGGGAAGTGTGTGGTCCCTTACCCATGCTTCAACCTTGCAAAGCAGGCTTATGACCCCTGATGGTGAGGTGGGGAAACTGAGAAATGAGCATAAGGTTGTTGATGACATTATAGTCAGGAGAAAGGGACTCTGAGATCTCATTCAGCTCAATCAGGGAAGCTGTCCTTGGAAAAATAAAAGGTCTGTCTTTGAATGTGCCCAGATTATTCCTACTTTGAAGCCTCTGCCCTTGCTGAACCGTATGCCTGGGACACGGCCCCTCGGTCTTCTCGGGCATGGCTTCCTCCTACGGCTTAGGTCTCAGAGCAAGTGTCCTGCCCCTCAGAGGCGTTGCCTGGTCACTCTAGCTTAATTAGACCCTCTCCCATCTCTATCTCATCGCCCTTTAAAATCTTCATGGTTCTCTGAAATGATTGTGTTTATTTTTGTTTTCTTGGTTCTTACCTATTTCTTTAATACAGCAGGGAATTTCTCTGACATGCCCCTCACTGTTTTTCTACCTTCAAATAGCGCTTTGAACAATGCCGATTCTCAAATATTTACTAATTGACTGACTACTACATTCCTGAGTGGCTGTTGGGCTTCGGCTCATACACCTGAGGTCAGGGCGCTCATCACCTCCTGAGGCCGTCTGTTCCGCTGTCTGCGGCTTTGACTGCCTGAAAGTCCCCCCACCCTTTTTTTACTATCTCAATTGCGCTCTTCTGGTACCCACAGAAAAGCATCTGTTCCCACCCCTTTGGAGGTGAGCGTCTTCGCTGGCTCAGTTGGCGGTCTCGTTTCTGGTTTGTTAAAAGACTCCCCTTGTCCTTCCTTTTCTACCTTGCTGGGTCCTCTCAGGTGAGACATAAAGACGGGGGTCGTCCCCCCTTATCTCTCCAAGGCACCCGCCGATGGCTGACGCCCCACTCTTGGGAGCAAACACCTGCCTGAACCACAGGCTTGTGGTGTCACGGACCAGAAACCCACTCGGTCTGGCTTCCGCCCAAGAGTGGGAGGCAAACGTGGTGAACAGACCCCCATGTCCCCGGCTTTGTTGTGCTGTTCATAGGTTTCTTGTGGGGCAAAGAGGCTCAGTGGTCAAAGCCTGAGACACACTGGGTTCCACTGAGTTAACGCTTCCCGCGGAGCCGGGTTTCTTTCCTGCAGCCCTTCCCAGAACACTGGCCACGCAGTGGCTCTGAGATTCTCCAAGAGGGAGCCACAGTTTACGAACTCCCAAACCGGCGCACGCTAGGAACACTTCATCAATTTCCTGCAAACGTCTCGGGAACTACAGGATATCCAGGGTTTCTCATGGGGAAGGTGGCTGGGCTAGCTGTTTCTTCAGGCTTTCTAGCTCTGAGGTTTCGTGATTCCAGAGAGGAACCTTCCAGGGAGAGGACATTTTTCTCCTACTCACCCCACAGCAAGGGGCCAGCCTTGCCCTGGTCTGACGGAGGGAGCAGGATGCTGATGGAGCTATAAACGCCTCCCCCCTTCCTGGTGGCTATGGGCAGCCATCCTTCCTCCTCATCTTCCCTGACCACTCTCCACCCGTGATCAGGCTCCCAGTTTACGACCTCCTTCAAATAACATCTTGGGATTCTTGGGGCGATAAGAGCCATCGTGTAATTGTTTGAGAGCTGTAAAGGACTTAAATTGGTTAGGATTCTAATTACCACCAAATGACTTTATTGCCTCCTGGGATAACAGGGCTGTAACCTTCCTTCCCTGGGGAATACAGGTCCCCACCCTGGGGGTCACACAGCGGTCAGGGCCCAGGCAGCTGGGCAAGAGGTGAGAGGCCTTGTTTTCCCAAGCACTGAGAGTGCCTGGGAGCAGCCTGGGCGGTGAAGGCGACCACACTGGAGACCCCCTCAACTCCTCCCCCTCCACCCCTCATCGACTTCCTGGTGACCTGCACAGGCCGCTGCCACTCTCTGTCTGAGTCGGGACACTCATCTTTGAGGACTGTTCCTCTACCCCATATGGAGTCCTGGAGTCTAGCTCTGGTTATTTATTGTAGCATCCAGAAGTATCTAGCAGTGGGGGGCCTTGCGGGGGGAGGTATAAAGATAACTAGCCATAATGCAGGATTTATTCATTCATCTAATATTTATTGAGCCTTTACCATATGCTAGACCCTGTGCGAGAAAGGAGAATAGACACAATAAGTAAGAGGCGGCTGTATATACGCACGAAGACTGTATATACACACGGACGACACGTGCTTACATACACACACCGTACGTACATTTATAAAAGCTTTGCCATTAGGCAAACCTGAGTTCACATTAGACCTCTGCTGTGTGACATTGGGTCAGTTGCGTCCCCTCGTTGATACTTATGATGCCCATGTCATGGGATTGGTGTGAGAATTCGAGCGTCTGGCATAGGGTAGGACTTCAATATATGGAGCCACTGTTATCGCAATAAAGGTACACAGTGTTATTGTGAAAAGGAAGAATCATTATAAAAGATAATATATAACTTATCTATGACATCTATCTACAAAGATAATATAATGCTTTTTCTCAGCTACAAAGTCATATGCAGTAACGGCCACTTGCACATTCTAAGCACTTCTGTTACATAAAGGACATTCTTATTTCGAAGGAGAGCGTGAGGACCCCAGGGTGGGGAGGGCAGCTCTTTGTATTGTGCCTTGAAGCCTGAGTAGGGGGAGGGGAAGCTGGGGAGAGGGGAGGGCATTCCTGGCCAAGGAGAGTGCAGGGCAAAGGGCACGAGATAGGAATGTACCCGATGTGTTCCGCAGCCTCAGATCATTTAGAGAGGTTGGGGCGCAGGGCTGTGTGGAAGAGAGCAGTTGCAGAGGTGGAGGGAGAAGGGCGCTGCGGGAAACTTCGTCTGCTGATTTTAGTGTGGAGCTTAAAGTCATCTTCCCGTACTGTGCACACTGGTGCTGGTTCTGGCCTGTGTGCCTGCGAAGAGTGAGTCTTCCCTCTTACTCCAGACGAGTCCTTCAGACATTCGAACCCGGGGGTGTCTCTCAGAAACCCTCAGCTGCCTCCTAAGCACCCCTGGTTTCTTCACGTGATCCTCAGGAGACCAGGTTTTGAGAAACTGCCTTTCAGATCATTGTTTTCTCCTGTGTTCCTTTTTTTGAAAGAATTAAATTTTTATTATGGAAAATTTCTAGCATATAGGAAAGTAGAGAGGATAGCTTAATGAACCCGCATGTGCCCACCAACAAGTTTCAAAAGCTGGTAACATTTTGCCAGTCGTGTTTTCTCTATTTCCCCCACCGCTTTCGTGTGTTTGCTGGAATATTTTAAAGCAAACCCCAAATATTATGTCCTCTCATCCATAAGATTTTCGTATGCTTCTCTAACAAAGAAGGATATTAAAAAACCAAACCATGTTATTATGACAATTAACACAATTATCAGAAATTTCTAATATCATCCATTACTCGGCCCATATTCAGAGTTCTGTGACTGTTGCTAAGGTTTTTTTTAATTTTTATTAACTTTAAAAAAAAATCAGATTCAAAACAAGATTCACATATTGCATTCGCTTGCTTATATCTCCAAAGTTTCTTTTATTCTATGACAGCTTCTTTTCTCATTTTTTCCCATGCCGTGTGTTTGTTGGAGAAACAGAATCATTTGTCCTGTTGATTATCCCATGTTCTGAATACGACTGATTGTTTCTTCATGGTGTTTAATTTTGTCTTCCATCCCCTATACTTACTGTAAATAGGTAGTTAAGTTAGAGAATGATTGCAGTCACATTCAAATTTTTTAGGCATGAACGTTTCACAGGTGGTGCTATATACTCCTAATTATGTAGGATTCACACAATGGCAGGCTGTTCTGCTCTCATCTAAGATTGATTGGGGGTTCAGATGGTGCCAGCCCAATCTTTCCACAGGCTACCTCTTTTGAACATAGTCCAGTTTGTCTGTACTCCTTGCTTGAGAGGAAGCGCTGCGAAGGAGACTCATTACTCCAGCTGGGGATGGATTACAGACAAGGAGTATCACCTCCTTTAGTCTATACCTAATGCTCCGATTCAGGCAGCTGAAGGCCCATTAACTCGTTAGGGGCTATAGCACACTGCTAACTTCCTGAGCTCAACTTTGAAACAAATCACCTAAGCCTTTTCCTCATGGACTATTCCTAAGTCCTCTTTTTCTTCATGAACTTTCCTGGTTGGTTTCTGGTTTCAAGTGAAAGTCCTTCTATTTGTCAAAGTGAAGTTTATCTTTTTTCAGCCAACTCTTCAAGGTTCATTTCCTTTGTGATTTTGCCTTTATAGAAAGGCTGGTGGGGGAAGGGACCTCAGAGAGCATTAATTTTAGCCCTGTCACTTTATAGATAAGGAAAATAAAGTACAGAGATTGCCTGTTGTGGATTAAGTTGCTCAAGGTCACGCATGTGGGTTAGACTGTTACACTGGTGACCCCCAGTGAACTGTACTTCCGGGTCTTTACACATTTATATAGTCCCCTCACACATGGACCCTGGGTGTGGCCGGGTGATGTTCTTTGGCCAGTTTGACATCAGCAAGCAATGTAAGCAGAGGTTCGATAAGCACTTGTACACTGGGGCTTGTCTCCTTGGAATGCTTGCTCTGGGAAGCCAGCCACTGCTCTGTACAAGAAGTTGGGGCCAGACTGTGTAGAAAGAGGCCTGGAGTATGAGAGGCCTCAGCTGGCACCTTCCAGCCCCAGCAGCATGAGGGCCTTCACCCTACACCATGTGAGCAGAAGAACCATCAGCTGATCCCAGTCAGCCCACAGAGTCATAAGAAATAATCAACTGTGGCTGTTAAATCTCTACTTTGGGGGTGGTTTGTTATATAGCAATACATACTGAAACAGAGCAGTCTACGGAAGCTGGGATGAGAATCTACATCTGACTCAAAATGCCAGTCCCCCTCCACTGGGCCATTCATCTTTAAGGTGGGCATTTGCCTTTAAACCGTTGCTCAAGTCAAATCATCCCAAAGAGGCTTCCCTGACCATTCAATACTGCAACCTGCAGCCCACCTGCAGTGACCCTCATCCTTTGCTCTGCCAAATCTTTTCATTTATTCTATATCATTTATTACCTTTTAGCATCATCTATAATTTACTTAATTATTATATTTATTTTGGTTCTGTCTTCCCCTTGTAGAGGTAAGCCCCACCGGGGCAGGGATTTGGTCTGTTTTGTTCATGCTGTGTTCAGTACTTGAAACAGGGCCTGGCATATAGTAGGAACTCAGTATTATTGGTTGCATGGATGAATGAATCCACCATTTGTCTCGGTTTTGGTTCTCCTCTGATGTTTCAATCACACCTTCCATATCCTTATCCAAGTAGTTAGTGGAAGTGTTGAACATAATTGCCAGATGCCTTTCTTAAGGCTGATAGCAATCCACTAGTTAATCCAGTCATTTCACAAATATTTATTGAGTCCCTGCTGTGTGCCAGGCACCATTCTAGACACTCCAGCAGTGAGTGAACAAAGCAGTCAGGAATCTGAGAGCTTCCTTATGGAGCTGGAATTCTACAGGGGAGACAAGGAGTAAACCATAGGGCGTACCAGCTACTAGGGAGCACAAGAAAGCAGAGAAGAGACCCAGGGCTATTAGGAGGTAGAAGTCAGGAGTTTCAATTTTAAACCCTCTGGTCAGGGAAGGCCTCCCTGAGAAGGTGATGTTAGAACAAAGACTTGAGGAACGTGAAAGAAGGAGCCATGGGGGATTGTAGGGAAAGAGTGATCCAGGCAGAAGGAACAGCCAGTGCAAAGGCCCTGAGGCAGGAGTGTGCCTTCTGTATATATCTCTGGTCTCTAACTTATCTACTTGGACTTGCATCTAGCCAGTAATTCTCCAAATTTTCCATGAAAATAAAAGGTTTTGTCAAATGCCTTGATGGCACCATTTGTTTGTTACAGTTAGTGTGACTAAGGTCCCAGTTTGTTTGGGACAGTCCTGGTTTTTGCCTGTCTAGTCTGATTATTAATAGCCATTTCTTTTCATTCTCAGAGGTGTCCTGGTTTGGATGATAAATTATCTGGTCATTCTGGTTACAACTATCTGAACTTGTTTCCTTGTTAAAAGATAGTTTTCAAAATGAAAATCATGATTCTCATACAAATATAAAATGAACAGTTGTCAGAGATTTTTATTTAAGTCATGAATTAATGAAAGAACCAGTAAGATGTTTAAATGAAAATTGGACTTAGGGCCTGAGATTTATATTCTCCACCTGACAAAATTCCTGCCATGGACAGGAACCTCTTGCAGTGCAAGGAACAGGAAACATCTGGGTCATTGGGTGCCCTCTACATGTTACCTTCTATCTGTACAGAACCGCAGAAGAGTTCGGCCAAGATAATCCTAGGTGCCAGCCCTACAGAGTCAGCCAGACTCCGGGGTCCTCTAGGCAATGCCCAGCTCTCCATGGATAGGCCACCCAGTGGGCCCAGCACCATGGGCGTGTGACCTGTGCAGTCACCCAGGGCTCCATGCTTAGAAGGGTCTTGTGCTTGGTTTAATGCTCTGCTGTTGCTGTCTTGAAATTCTTACTCATCTTTTAACAGGGGGCCCTCATTTTCATTTGCACTGGGCCCCGTTAAGCATGCGGCCAGTCTTGACACACAGTCGTCTATTTTGCCCATTTCTCACAATTTATCCTAATGTTTCCCATGGCTGTGGCTCCTTCTGCTCTTCCTCTGTGTTTAGCCCCAGATGTTTGAGGTGATAGGTATGCTAATTACCCTGATTTGATCATCACACAATGTATACATGTATCGAAGCATCACGTTGTACCCATAATTATGTACAATTATTATGTGCCAATCATAAAGAAAAAGAAACCAAATAATTAACTAGTGTGGCTCAGCCCCGAGGGGGACCAGTTTGTTAGCCACAACCACCGACAAAGGTTAGTTATAGGTTCCGTTTGGAATGTTTCTCTGCAGACCCTGGGACCCATGGCAAACCTTGAGCATTAATCCTGGCCTCCACCCTTCCAGACAGAAAGGAGTCTGTGCTGTTTAAGCCAGTTTCGGACCAGGACCCTGGGCCTAGAAAGGAAGTGACTCAATGTGTCCTGGGAACCCAGGCAGTGAGTTTGGGCTGAGACCCTGGATTTCTGCAGAATGAACAGAGTTCCAGAATATCAGAACTGGAAGAGACCCCAGAGGTCGTCTTGATCAGGGTTCTTTGAGAGTTGAGAAGACTGAGTTGCAGAGAGGGGGCAAATTGGCCACCACCATGCAGGGTGGGGATGTGACCAGAGCTCAGGCTTCCAGAGTTTCAGGTTGGAAGGTCATTTTATGCCATGGAAGTCTGAATAAGGTGCCTAGAGACCCGTTGTGGAAGAGGTTAAGTCTGCCCAGGACCCTGGATGGGGGAGAAACAGGGATTGGGGATGGAACCTGGTGGTTCCTGGTCGGTGGACCCTGATTTGAGCATGTGGAGGTGGGGGCTTGGTGTGAACGGCAGAGACAAAGACCGGAGAGTGGGAGAGTCACACGTGGTGGCCAGATGGAGAAGTACCTGGTGGGTTCCAACATGGCATACGTGGGTGGACAGTACCAGGATCTGGGGTGGGAGCCTTGGCCAGGGTGTACACAAGCCATTCAGTCATTCATGCATTAGCTCATTCATGCAGCCGTTTATTTGTTCGTTATTTTACAAATCTAGTTATTCCTTTATCCACAAATATTTCCTCCAAGTATGGGATGATGGGACATAGATCCTGGACCTGAGGGAGGAGACCACTCCGGCTACTGTCCTTTAAAGGCCATGGGCAGTGACAGCTTCCAGAGTGGACTGCACTGCCAGGATGGGCAACCTCAAATGGCCGCGGAGTCCAGGCACATTTGTAACGCGTGGGGCGCTGGAGGTGAGCAAAACAGGGCTTGGGGGAGATTGTGGCTGGCGTCGGGTGGGGGGCATGGGCCTGCACGAGGTGGGAACCACCACTCAGCTCTAGGCAATTATTGCCAGGCAAGACGTGATGCTGGCTTGCCAAGCCTGATTTTTTAAGAGAAGAAGAAATCTGTATTTTTTTAAAGCATGACATCTATTTATTTCTGAATATGGGTTCAATGTTTTTTACAATGTTCTGGGCACCAAAGCTGCCGAATGGTCAAATGAGCACTAAGCTGCCCGTTTGCAGCATCTGTAAATTGGCTGCAGGAGCAAGGCTCTCGCCCTTCTCTGGCCTCCTTCCCCTGCTCAGACCCCCTCCCAGGAATGGCCAATGGAGTCACAGGTCTTATCTCTTTCCAGCCCCGACCTCACAGCCCCGGAGAGGGGAAAGCTGCTGGTGGGACGGAGCCAGGCAGGCAGGCAGGGTCTGCTCTGGTCTTGGAAGGGCTTTCATGTGATTCCCAAATGTGTTTAAATGAACTAACCATGAGGTCCTTTAAATTTGCAAGAAGGGCCACTTTTTCTCTTGCTTTTCTGTCTGCTGTAGTCTCTAGCACCATGTCTGGTGATATGTAGGGTGCTTAGTAGATGTTAGTTGAATGAATATTGATAGATAATTCATGATATGGCTGTCTCTGGTGTTCTTGAACAGTCCTTTAGATGCCTAAAGTCCAGAGAGACAAAGTGACTGCCCAGGTAGCTAGCGTTTCCACTCAGCTGGGAACTCAGCAATCCTGATTCCCAGTCCAGCAACTTTTCCACTGTGCCACGCCACCCGTGAGGTCATCAAAGGGCCAAGAGAGTATGGAAGACACAGTTGTCCTGGATTATTCACTAAGATGTCGTAACAGTTCAAAGCAGAACACACACATTCAAAGAGCAGACAAGCATGTAGGAGATTGGGAATGCTGAAATGAATTACAAATTGGGGGGGGGGGAAGTCAATAGTCATAGGGAAATAATCAATTTCATCTCCACTAAACACTAGCATTTGCATTTCTATTGATAAGAATCATTTGCATTACCAACAGTTTCCTACTTAAGTTGAAAAATAGCTCAAAGATAATGAAAGACGCAGATATCCTAGAAGAGTGTGACAGAACACCCAGTGGTCAAAGTCTCCCACAGTTTTTTACCGACATAAAATTACATTATCTCTGCAACTCTCAGTTTTCTCATCCAACAAATGGGGATAACAAGACCTGCCTCAGAAGAGGAGGATTATATTAGATGATGTATTCATACAAATAGGTACTAAACATATGAAAATATTCTCAACCTCATCCAAATTAAAAATATAAATAAAATAAAATAGTAATGAAATACATTTTTTGGCCTTTCAGATCGGCAAACATTTAAAAGTGTTAGTGATGGTTTGATGGAACAGGCACCCTCATGTGTAAGGAGTGGGAGTCAGTAAATCATTTTGGAAGGCAATTTGACATCCACTATTCATATTGTAAATGCAAATCTCTTTGACTCAGTAATTCTATTTTCAAGAATTTATCTGATAAATACACATGTATATATTAATAAATACCGTATAGAAGGATGTTCACCGAGGCTTTGTGATAACAAAAACCGGGAACCGCCTCGCGAGCCTGTGGTGCTGTACTCATCCAGCTGTGGAAGCCGAGACGGATTGAAATGCGCCTCATGGGGGATCATCATTAGATACTTCATTAAGTGGAAAAATCAAGTTGCAGCACAGTATTAGGATCTCCTTTGAGTAAATAAAGGATAAAGATATCTTTATCTATAAAAACCTCATCCGCATGCCAATGGTGCTGCGTAGTAAGTTGGCTTTTGCTCCATAACAAAGTACCCCCAAAACTTAGTTGCTTGAAACGACAACCACTTCTTTGGTTCATGATTCGTGGATTGACAGGGTTCCCACCGGGTCTAGGCTGACCCGGGTCATCTCCGCTGGGCTTGCTCGTGTGTCTGTGGTCAGCTGGCCAGGCCGTGCCCACCGAGCGATCCAGGACAGCCTCTGTCCCGGTCTGGGTTTGGCAGGCTGTCAGCTGGGGCAGCAAGGGGAGGGGCCACATGGTGCTCCCTCCCTCGGCTTCTTTGTCTGGGGTCACGGGATTCCCAGAGCACAAAGGCAGAAGCTATGGGGGCTCCGGAAGCTCAAGGCTTGGAATTCACACATCACTCCTGCTGCATTCCGCTGGTTAGAGCAAGCGGCACGGCCAGCTCGGGTTCAAGGGTGGGAAAGCAGACTCCTTCTCTTGATGGGAGAGCTGCAAAGTGCTATTCTGAGTCACCCACCATGACTCCCAAATGTCACCTTGCGCAGATCTCTTCCCTGGGCTCTCCTGACACCTCCGCTCGAGTGTCTAAAGGCATCGCAAGTTTAACCTATTTACAGACTCGATTCACTACCTGCCCCAAACTTGCTTCCGCCTCGGCCTTCCCCCTCCCAGCAAATGGCCACTCCTTTCTTCTAGTTGCCCAGGCTAAAATCCCGAGAGCATTCTCGATGTCTTTCTTTTCTAATCAAGTGGCGAATCCAGCGTGCACCCCCACCTCCCGGACACCAGCCGCTGTCCCATGTCAGCTGCTGCCCACAGCCATCTCCCCACTATTCTCCCTGCTGTCGCCTCCCCCATGGGGCTCTATTCCTCAGGCTGCAGCCAGAGAGATGCTGGTAGGATGGGAGTCAGATCATGCCTCTCAAAAAACCTCAACTTCTTTTCTGTCCCAGTGGGAGTCAGTCAGTCTTTCCCATGGCCAGCTTGGAAGGCCCTGGGTCTCCTACCACTTCCCCAGTGCTCTCTGCTCCAGGCCTGCTGGTCCAGGTGCAAAGCACACTCCTGCCCCAGGGCTTTTGCACGTAATATTTATCCAGTCTGCCTGAAACGTCCTTTCCCAACTATTTGCATGGCTCACTCCCTCATTTCCTCCCTGTCTGCCTTCAAATAGCACTCATAGATCCACCCCACAGACCGTTCTGTCTAAAAGAGTGGGCGTACACACACTCTGTCATTTGCTAGCCCCACATCGGCACCTGACATATTTATTTATTTACTTATTGTCTATCTTCCAACACCAGAAACAAAGCTCCATGAGATCAAGGATTGTATCTGACTTTTATACTGCTATATTTCCAGGAACCAGAACAGGGCCTGGCACATAGTAGGCACTCAATATTTGTTCTACCCACATGCAGTACACATACATGTGCATGAGTCTCCATGTGCATAGAAAATTCCTGGATGGATACACAAAAAACGGGGCAGCAATTACTTCCAGAGAGTGAGCCGGCCATGTCACAAGGTAGAGAGGGAAATGTTTATTTTCACTGATGACGCTCGGTGTTTGAGTTTTTGCCATAAGTATATAATTTTATAAATTAAAATATTAACAAATAACAGAACAATGAGTGTTTTTTCTCACTTCTTTCATATTTTACAGTTTTGTATTCTGCTATCAAAGGAAATGTTTGCCTGTATCTTCTGGTGCTGGAGGGATCCCCCATGGGAGCTGGGGGGTCACCCAATGGGCCACTGCTGGAAATCCCAGGAGGGAGAATGAAGGGCCAAAAGTGTTATCTGGAGCCTGGGAGAGCAGGACACGGGACAGGAGAAGTGGACAGAGAGCTCTGGGGCTAAAAGCAAGAGGAGATCAGGGCCATGCACGGAGAAAATGCCACACGGGTCTGGGAGGCCCAGAATTAGAGCAGAGAAGCCCTGCCAGCCAGGAGCTCTTGGTCATAGGATGGACTTTTAAAGTAATCTCAGGGGAATAGATGCAAGGGACAGTCATGGCCTAATCGCCCCCTCCAGCGATCAGGCCATGGAGCTGGTTCTCTGCTTCTTGGGCAGATCCCCACATAGACAATGGCAATGTCTGAGCTAACGCCTCAGATAAGGGTCTGAGCAGGATGTCACGGGAGAACCAAGGACGAGGAGCCTGAGCACTGGGCTCTGCTGTCCAGCTGGGGAGTGAATCATCTGTAGAGGGTTCAGCAAAACACAGGATTCACTTGACAAGGTGTCAAACTCCTGCTCTGTGCTTATAACTTTTATTTGGGGCTATCTGGCCTCACTTAATCACTGAGTCTAGACTCCTGAAATGGTTTGGTTGTGACAGTAACTGGCTTAAACTCTGGCTTCCGCCAAACAGTATCAGCTCAAGTATCTGAAAAGTCCAGGCAGGGCTGGATCGAAGCTCAGTTGTGTCTCCAGGCTCAGGGCTTATCTCCGCCTTGCTGTCCTCCGCACCAGCCAGACCCTCAGGCCCACATCTTCCCAACTTCACGCCAAAAGAGAAAGACTGTTTCCAAGGGTCACCACAAAGGTCCTGGACCGAGTGCTGTTGGCCATGCCTGAGGTCCAAACCATCCCTCAATCCAACTGTCCCCAAGGATTGGTGGGGGGAGGTGGGTGCAATGTCCTGGCCAAGGCTGGGTTGCAGACCCTTTTAGGGTACAGCAAGAGGTGGAGTCAGCTCCCCCAAAACTACTTGGATTGAGAGTGGAGAAATAGGGGTCCCCTAGGAAACCTAAAGTGTGAGTATCAGAAGAAAGGGAAATGGAAGCTGAGTTGACAAACAATAGGTGTTCATTACAGAATCCAAAATGTTACCTGTTTGTATCATATAGGAGTGCTTTTAGCTGCAAGAAATAGAGACTAAACCAACAGCGGCTTACACAAATACAGATTTAAATTTCTCACATAACAAGGGACCTGGAAGTAGGGCCAGTGTGTCTATGAGTCTCTTAACCTTTCCCTCATGGTCACATAGTGGCTGTTTTAGCTCCAGTCATCATATCTGCATTCAAGTTAGGAAGAATAAGGATAAGGCGTGTCAGCCACATCTCTCCCTTCTATCGGGAAGATCAAAGCTCTCCCAGAAATCCCCCAGCAGACTTCTCCTGGGACTCTTTCTCCAGGACTTGGTCACAAAGCCACACCATAGCTGCAAGGGCAGCTGAGAAAGCAAGTACTTGGATTTTCCAAACCTCTATAGTGGAAGCTGGCAATGGAGGAGGAGGTCGGGAATGAGTTAAATAAAACTTTGGCATTTGTTCGTGTGTGCTGGTCCATTTTGTGCTGCTGTAACAGAATACCACAGATTCGGTAATTCATAATGAATAGACATTTATTGGCTCACAGTTCTGGTGGCTGGAAAGTCCAAGATCAGGGGGCCAGCATTTGGTGAGGGCCTTCTCATGTGGCATCCCATGGCCAAAGGACAAAAAAGGGGGGATAGAGAGAGAAAGAAAGAGAGAGAGAGAGCATGGTGGGGAGGAAAGAGGTCCGAAATTGTCTATCCTTTTATAAGGAACCCGCTCTGGCGATGACCGCACTAATCCATGCATGAGGACAGAGCCTCACGGCCCAATCACCTCCTAAAGGTTTCACTTCTTAATGTTGTTACCATGGCGATTAAATTTCTAACACATATTGCTTTTTGGGGGACACATTCAAACCGTAGCAATATTTATATAATTTTGCCTTTTAAAAAAAGTTATCCTTGAATTTCTCTCAAGTCTCTAGTCCTTGTAGCTAGACTATGAAGCTGTCACAGTCTGACTCAGGTATGTCCGACAGGATTCCTTATTATTATCATTTTTAAGCCTCAGAGCTCTTGGAAGAGCTGATGAAAGCGATGGGTCCTTTCCTTGCAAAAAATAAACGCACAGACACACCCAATGTCACGTTCCCTCGTGGGAGTTCCTTGCCTTCCTAGAGACTGGTTTAGGAACTCCGGGCAGAGCTTGAGATGAGCAGAGCTGCTCAAAGTCAGAAGTAGAACGGGGTAGAAGGTGTATTGGGGAAAATGGCTTTTTTCTTAACACGTGTTGAGTGCTTACCACGTACTAACATGTATCGGCTCATGTAACTGTCACAGAGACCCCAAGAGGCAAGAACTGCTGTTATTCAGGGAGCAGTGGCACAGGGGGATGTCACGTGCCCCAGGTCACACAGCTGGTAAGAGGTCTAAAGTGATTTCTTTGTTCCCAAGACATAAGGTAAAGGGAATAAAATAGTTCCGGGGGGAAGTCCCTAGGAAGGAAGAAATGGTCCCTCAGAATCAATGTCTACCTCAGTAGTGAAGTTGGACATCTGGTCACCTGAACCACTTATGGTTGGCAGATCCCGTTTCTAGAGGAGCCAGGGGAAGGGTGGTATGTGGCTGAGAAAGGGGACGCGGACCCCACCGCAGAGGGGACCTGCGCCTCTCCCATTCCACTTGGAAGTTTGGAGAACTTCAGTCTCACCCATGCCCTTCCTATCGCCAGGGCGGGAGGAATGGCCACCGGAGGTCTAGAATGAGGGAGACCTGCTGCCTGGCCCAGGGCTCCCACGGCCCCGAGGGTGAGGGAGGCTTTCCCTCCTGCTCACGAGAGAGAGGAAGCCAGGCGCATTCTCACCTGGGGTGGGAGGTTGCGGCAGAGGACGTGGACTGGGGGGTTGAATGAGGTGGTCACGCCCAAGGCCAGGCCACACGAGACACACCTCAGTGGATGCCAGCGGGGGACTGAGCACGCTGGGAAGCGGACATCCCCCGTGGTGGCATTCGCACAAACACCTTCTCACCCCTCACCCTCAGCGGAGCAAAGACCCCCGGGGGAAGCGGGGAGCGCAGAGGGACAATCTCAAATGTGACTGCCTTTAAACCTGAAGGGTCTAAGGAACAAGCAACCTAGAAGTTACTGGAATAAATTTCCTGCAAACAACAGAAAGTAAATCCAGTTACGGCAAAATACTAGAAATTACATTTTGCACCTTTGAGTTTAGGGCCATAAAATGGGTACCTGCTACCCACGTTAGGAGCGACCCACCTTCGGTAACTGGATTTTTTCTCCCTCGGTCTCTAGCCTTCTCCTCTCACCCGGAGTGGTCCAGAGACTGCGTGTCGGTGGCCGCATTCACGGGCTCTGAGTGATTTGGCACTTCTAGGTCTGCAGAGACATCCGGTGGCTGTCGTCTGTGGTCTGGCATACGGCGTGCCCGAGGGTGGAGCTAGCATTGCTACCTCTGATTTACAGATGGAAGAACCGAGGCCGAGCGAGATTAAACGGTGAGGTTACACAGTGGAGCAGAAGGAGAGCAGGACGAGACCTAGGCTCCCCAGCTCTCAGTCCAACTCCGGGGCGGGTCAGGGCCCCAGGTAGATTGCAGAAGATTCCTGGAACTTGTGCATGCAGGTCAGACTTGTGCATAGAGGTCAGTCCAGACTGCCCAGCTTAGGGGAGCAGGCCCCGTGTCCCCCTAGCAAGGACAGGTCTCACATGCAGAAGGGAAGCTCAGTAGGTAGCCTCCCTGTGAGCAGGTGTTACTCATCTCAGGGCTGGGATCCAAGGCAGACACTCTCCTGGTAGAATCTGGGAGTAATGACATTGCCCCTGAGTGGACCTCTGCAAAGTAATCTCACGTCCTCTCAGAGGCTCTGGATTGCTCGTTGAGGGAGGCCAGGTGGGAGTTACCGCCTCCCTTTCACAGACAGGAAAACTGAGGCTCAGACAGGGCATGCGGTTTGCCCGAGGTTTTGCTGTAAGGAAACAGAGTGGGGTGAAGTCTCAGGCTCTCCAGGACAGAGCGAGGCTTGTCTACCAGCCGGTCCACTTGCGCATGTCCCGGAAAGATAAACTGAAGGAAAAGAACTTACTGTCTTACTCTGCATGTCAGAAATGACAACATCTCCTCGCAATCCTACAGAATAACTGAAGACACTAAATCCTGTTTTAATAAAAAAAAATTAATCCCTATATTTCTCTCTCATTCTGGGATGTGCAAATCAAAGCCACAAAGAATATGTTAGACATGAGCCAACTGCAAGGCCATTGAACAAGTGTTCTGCTTGCAAGGGAATGTCAGCACCACCCTTTGACCAGCCTGGATGGAACCCAAGTTGTTCGTGTCTATTTATGGAGCACTCAATAGCTGCTCAATAAATGTGTTGTGATGAACAAATGAATGAATGCATGAACGAGCAGCCTCTCTTGGCCTCCTCTATGCCTCAATGCTCACCATGGTTCACGTTGCCAAAGCAAGGGTCAGAAGGGCCTGTAGAAATCGTCTTGTCCAACTGCCTCGTGTTACAGATGAGGTCCAGAGGGGGTGAGTCACCGGCTGGAGGTTGCACAGCAAGTTAGAGGAGGCACAGGTGCAGGAGGACAAGCTCCCTGGTCCAGAGCTCATCCCGAGGCCCCATCCGGCCTGTCTTCTGCACAGGAGAGCAGCTTCAGCCAGGAGAGATGGGAGTTGTCTTTTATCATTGACTTTGCTGCTGAGCCTGGTGCAACCTTCCAGCAGGTGGGTTCAGGGTAGCTTCCTGGGCTGTGTGCCATCTTTAGATTGTGAGGTTGATTCCATCAGAGGCCCAGGGCACATCTGCCACCTGCCTTCACCTGGAACGGAGAGTGGCTCATTTGGGAAGAGGATGTCCGATCCCTACGTTGAAGTAGCACAGATGCTGCCCCATTTAGGGTGCAGAGGCGGAAGGATGCATAGCGTGGGGATGCAGGTCTGCTGGATGAGAGGGCCCGGGAGAGGTCGTATCTCCCATGGGTGCTGTGGGAGGAGGGTGATCCGGGCAGGGAGCCAGGCAGAGGCCAGCTGACCTTGAGCTGGTGGGCAACACCCCACGGGAGGAGCCGGCCTGTGCAGAGCAGTGGGCATCAGCATGGGGCCCTGTCACAGGAGAGGTCAGGAGAGAGAAGTGAGTCCTCAGGGTCACCCTGGGCCATCCCTGCAACCCCCCAGCCATCCCCTCAAGGCTTGGGCAGCTCATGGTGGGGAGCATGACCAACTTGTCCTGGTGTGCCCAGGACTTCCTGGGTTTAGCACTGAAAGTCCTGTGTGGACCGGTGCAAACCTGGATGGTTGGTCACTGTAGGTTTGGAGAAGTGCGGGACCTGGGGACTAAGGAAACCTGCTCCCAATCCCAGCACATGTAGCAATTGTTTCACACAGAAAAGTCACTTTGCTTCTCAGAGACCAGCTTCTGCATTAGCAAAAAATGAATAAATGAAAAATCCTGCCTCACAGCGTCACTGTGGGTGTGTAAAGACCTTTAATCCGGGGGCAGGGCAGACCTGTCCTGTTTACTGTCTGTCCCCAGCGTTTAGCACCTGGTGCACACCAAGAAATATGTGCTGTCTCCACAGACGGCTAACATTTAGGGAGCACTTCCTCAGGGCCAAGCATTCTGTGTCTCAGTCATTTCATCCTTATCGTCCGCTGAGGGACAAGGTGACTCTTCCAGGCCCTACCTCGGGCAAGTGCAGAGTTGGGTTCAAACCCGGCAGTCTGGCCCCAGAGCCCACGTGCCCTGAGTACTGTGTTTCCCATGACCCTGTTTTGTACACTGTGAAGTTTTGCACAAATCACACAAACCACTCCCTGGAGGAAGGAGAAACACCATGACTGTCACTCAGGGAAAGGACATGGGGACCGAAAGAGGTGGCCTCCCTGCCCCAAGCTGTTTCTAAAAGAATTTTCCTTCCACTTTTTACTGCAGACAAAGCCCGAGGCATTTCCTCACATCTGGGTCTGGCCAGGATGTCCCCATACAATGGCTCCCTCCAGCCCCACCATGAAGACTCAGCTACTTACGGCCACGTCCGGATTTGTGGGCAGGGTCACGTCGTTCTCGCGCAGCTGCTGTGTCGCCCCAAGGCTGCCGATCTTCTCCTGCTTGCGCCACTTGGCCCGCTGATTCTGGAACCAGATCTGTGGTTAGGGAGAGGGTGAGGATGAGCAGAAGTGTTTTTCTCCATCTGGCACCACCTGCCTCAAATGCATAGTAACGGCGCCTTCCGAGGGACAGCACTTTCCAGTTTGCGAAGCTCTGTGGCCTCCGGACTTCTTTGGAGCTGGAGGTCACCCTTCCGAGAGAGGACTGGGGTCGCAACCTGCAAAGCCTGCAGGGCCGGGGGGACCTGCCTGCGTGGAGCAGCTGGGTGCCTTGAGTTGGGAATGGCAGGGTCCGTGTTGAACAGAGCCCCAAGGGGTAGCTGCTCAGCTCTGGGCAACACACACCGCGTGCACATGTGAGTCCAGGGTTGCAGGTTTGTCCAATTTCCAAGGTGGAAATATTGGTTTTTATGTGACAGCTTCCAAGTTTTAGAATACCGTGCAGACCAAATAAAAGCCACGTGTGGGTCACCAGCAGGCCACCAGTTTGCAACCCCCCTGGGCAGCTCCTCGTAGTCATGAGTGCCCGGATGGTCCCTGGCACGCGGCCATCTCCTGGGCAGTAATTCTGCCGAGGCACGTGTCGGATTCTGGGCTCTCTGGCAGGCGCAGGTGCTACACACATAGCTGGTGCCTGATTCCACATGGGAAGGAAAAGGGGAGAAGTCTACAGAGTTGGTCCTTAGCCAGAAGGAAAGGAGGTTGGAATAGAACAAAGAGTGGAATGGTGGCCTGATTTTGAATTAGAATGAGTCCATCACATTTGTGAAAAAAAACGGAGTGACTTAGAAAACTGTCTTACAGCCACAATTGGAGCTGGTGGAATTCCACATGCTAGAGTGGCACTTGCAAAATTGGGGATGAGTGAGGGCAGGATGTACCCCTGGTGAGTGACAATGGGCTACGGTATCTCTAATCGTGCATGAAGCAACAGGCACTCTGGGGGGAAGAGATTAAAGATGACAGGTTAGGCTGCTGGCGCTGAAGCCAGGTCTCTGACCATGGGTCCAGAGTCCTTGCTGCCTCTGTGCTGCCTCCAAAGTGATACGCATGTGGTCTAGACCAGGGGCTGGCAAAGTGCAGCCTGCAGGCCAAGTCTGCCGCCTGTTTTCGAATGGCCCATGAGCTAAGAATGGCTTTAACATTTTTAAATGGTTAAAAAAAAAAACAAAGAGAAGAATAATATTTTGTGACACAGGTAAATAATACAAAATTCAAATTTCAGTGTTCATAAATAAAGTTTTATTGGCACCTGACCATGCTCATTTGTTTACGTACTGTCTGTGGCTGCTGTGCTACCACGGCCTGGCCGAACAGCTGCTGTGACAGTGACTGTGCTCCCTGCAAAGCCTGAAGTCATTGCCATCTGGCTCTTTACAGAATAGCTGTGGACCCCCGGTCCAGATTGTCAAGACCTGTTTTGTGAATGAGGCTGTGTGGTGAACGATGTGCTGGAATTGTCACCGAGTGGGGAGGAAGGGCACAGAGCAGAGATCCGTGGCGGTCACTGACGCCACCTCCCCCCTCTCCACTCCCAGAGGGAGAAACCGTCTTGTAACTATGGTGGCTTCGTTTCCTGGAAAATAACGTTTGGGCGTTGTGACTGTGCTCGTGCAATGGAAACTTTCCGATGGGACAGCGCTGGAGGGCCCAGGATACCCCATCTCCCCCAAGGTCCCTAGGGCCTGGAGGCTGGGGCTGAGGCAGGGGCACTGTACCTGCACCCGGGCCTCCGGGAGGTTGATCCTGGCTGCCAGCTGGCTGCGCACGTGGATGTCTGGGTAGTGGGTGAAGTGGAAGATCTTCTCCAGCTCTTGCAGCTGCTCCGTGGTGAAGGTGGTACGGACCCTCCGCTTGCTCTTTCTCTCTTCTGCACGGGAAAGAGTCCAGGTGGGGTCAGTGGCCTTGGTGTCAGCACCTTAGTGTGGCTTTTGTGCTTCCCTGTTCTACCCTTTCAACCCCTGCTGACACTACTGAGTCTTGGCCTCTGGCAAATCCTCTCTGATTGGGCCTTTCTGCTGCGCAGATGCCTTTAATGACCCTGCCTTGTCTACAGCAGGAGACGGCAAACTATGGCCTCCAGGCCAAATCCCGCCCACTGTCTGCTTTTAAATAAAGTTTTATTAGAACACAGCTCCTCCCATTGGTTTGTGAATTATCTCTGACAGCTTTTACACTGTAACAGCAGAGTGGAGTCATTGCAACAAAGACCATATGGCCTTCAAAGACTAAGATAATTACAATCTGGCCCTTTACAGAAAAAGTGTGCCAACCTCGATCTACAAAGTAAAGGCTGAGCTCTTCAGCAGTCAAGGCCCTTGGCAGTCTGCCTCCAACTCACCTGTCTAGCCTCAATTCTGCTCAGAGCCAGCTACGTCATTTATGGGGCCCAGTGCAAAATGAAAGTGTGGGGCCCCCTGTTCAAAAAGCAGGAAAAAAGCTTTTTCCTTTCTTCCAGTCTCTCTCTTGAACTGTCGTAGTGGGTTTTTTATTTGCTATTTCATGTCCTGCCTCCCTGAGAGAGCACAAGGACACCCACAGGGTACGTGCAGACCCTCGCAGGGACCTGGGGGCCCAGCCTGAGACTTGGGGACCTGGATGCCCAGTGAAGAAACTTAGCTCCACCCTGCAACTCCCCACCTGACCGGGACCCTCCACGAACCTGTCACCCCTTTCGCCTCCAAAGATGGAGGGAGGCAGAGGTCGCTGGGCAGGGACAGGGAAATGGTTGGCCAAGAGCCCATCCCAGGGAAGCGGGAGGTGGAGGGAAGGGCACTGACCGTGGGGTGAGGCACCAAGCCCCTGGCGCATGCTTTGCTGGCACGTTGGGTGTCACTAACCAAACACGGATTCAAACACACAATTGGTAAGAATTTCAAGCTGGTGACTGTAAGTGTTCAGCCCACTCGCAGGGCTACCTTCTGAGCGCAGGGCCCTGTGCATCTGTGTGGATCACACACACACCCATGAAGCCAGCCCTGCCAGCCCTGTCAATCCACACACCTCGCTTCATTCAGGTTGGGCTCCTTACCATCTCTGCCACACGCCACGTGTGTGCCTGTCTCTCTGGTTTTTCTCAGGCACCCCACTCTGTCACCTCTCTCCCTCGTCTGCAAATCTAATTTCTACTGGTTCTTCAACACCTAAATTCATTCTTATAATCTCCAAAACTTCTTTCCTAATCTTCCTAGCCCTGGGCAACCTTTCTTACTGCAAGTATTTCATTCCACTTGTTAGTTTCATCACTCTTTCACCTACGTTTTTGTCAAGCACACGTGTCTTTGTGCCAGGCACGACACGAGGCCGTGGGCTGCAGAAACGATGAAGACTTGGTCCCTGGGGGGAGGCACCTCATCGTCTGATGAGGCGGGGGATACGGACAGGCTTGCACATGACCTAGAGTGTGCAGTGATTGCGGCTCCAACAGAGGGAGGCTGGACGTGTATTTGGCTTTATCTGCCCAGAACCACCTTTTTTCCGGGGCTGGCAAAGCCCTCATTTTGGAAACTATTCTTCCCATACACCATGTAGGTAGTTGTAGTAGAAACTGGATTGCTCCAAGGGTCGGGACCTGAACTGGACCTATCGGAATCCATCCCTGGAATTTTTTGCAATAGAACCAGGAAGGAGAATCAAACTCCCCAGGTGATGTAATGGTGGCAGATGTGCAATGTGAGATGAGGCCCACCAGCCACCATCTCCCCTGTCGTGCTGCTGAAGTTGCTCGCAGGGAGAAGGTCTGGAGTCAACTATGCGATCTATTTTGGAGGGAAGCTGCCAGGGCATGTTGACAGATTAGACCTTGGCTAAGGGACAGCTCTTCAGTTTTGGCTTGGGCAAAAGGATGAGCGTGTGTGTGCGTGTTCACGTGTTTGTATGATAGGGAAATCAGGTGTTCAATCTGGGCATGTTAGGTTTGACATTTCTATTGGCTGGTCAAAGAAAGCTATGCAATAGGCAGATGCATTTGTAGGTTTCAAGACTGACTGCCAGTCAGCTGTGTCCACGTTGAAGATAGACCAATTACAATGAGGAAAGAACAGTGGTCCTTGAACCTGGCCACACCAGGGAGAGTAAAGAGTTTCACCCTGTTGGCAGAATAGGAGAATTAACTGGCATTGCCCACAGCTCCTGGCTGGAGCAAGTGACAGTGGACGTTGGAGGAAGGACCAAAACAGAGGGTGGTGGGTTTGTTTTCCTGACCATGGACTTCTGAGGACAGAATTGCAATTCTGGTCTTAATTTGACCAAAGACAGTCTATGTGATACAATTTTAGGAACTATAGGAAAAGCACAAACCCTCTCCTCGAATCACCTTCACTTTTGGGGCCCCGTAGAATTCCTATAATTCTAGTTGACCACCTTGAATCTCCTGATTTCTTCCTTGTTCCTATAAAAAAAATCTGCTCTCAAAATGATTGAGAACCTAGTACTTCCTGTGCCTGTCTCAGGGTCACTCACGCTCGTGCTTGGAGGACCCAAGGACTTGCACGGAAGGCAGCCCACACATGCCTGCTGGGTGAGCCCCCCGAGGGCAGGGACTGACTGTATCTGAGACTAGCTTAGGATCTGGCAGCTGGTAGGAGATCAACGAACATGTGCTCTAAATGAGTAAATGTGAAACCCAGGCTCTGCTCTTAACCCCACTGGACAGAGAAGACATTTCCATGTGATTTGTCTGAAACATACAATGTCACATGACACACATCAGGATAACTGGCAAGAGCTGAATCTGCTGCAGAAGAGAGTACTTATTCTATTTTTAGAGCTGGTGGGGGTCTGAGCTCCAGCTGAGGTCTCCTGGCTCCCACCTGGCCCACTTTTTTTCTTCCAAATAAGCGAGGTAAAACCACCCCAACTGTGTATTGGGGTAGACACTCAGTGAAAAATACATTTCATTCATGGTGGTTTAACAACTGAAGAGATCAGCTATCCTTGTGTTTTTTGGTGCTTATTAATGATCCTTCTATTCTTGAGTAGGTGAAAACCCACTGAGCTGGAGGCCAGAGGACCGGGGCTCTGTCCCTGGCTCCACTCTACAACTCGGGCCACATTTTATTCACTCTCTGGGCCTCTGTCTCCACACCTGTAGAGTGGAACAGGAGAGAGGGGTTGGATGGTCAAGTCAATAGGGCCAATCCTCCCTGCCATTCTGTAATCCTCCCTCTCTTTGGGTGGAGCATGAATGGCTTGAAAGGCCTTGCCCCAGGCCTGCCCACAGCGCCAGTTTGCTCCTTGCCAGGGAGAGGACCAGAGAGGGGACATTTCCTCTCTGGGAATCCACCAGGCCCAGTTGCGTCTATTGTGGAAATGGGATTTCAGGTCTGCTTTTGGTCTCGCTCCTCCCTACCACCCCTCACTTTTGTTGTTAGTCCGTTTTTAATCCCTCAGAGTACTTCTGCGCACTTTCGCTGACCATTGGCAGCTTCTTGGGAGTCACAGACAGAGAGGTTTTAAACGTCATTCCCCACTAGAGCGAGAGGTTGGCTGTGACCCCCTTTGTAGGACAGTCCCCTCTCTGCCTCTCCTTCTCTGCCCTCTTCCTCTCCCTGAGTCCATACTGCTTTTTTAAAAATCTCTGCTTTTTGTTTTTAAAGAGCTATTTATTCTATTTTTAGTGCTGGTGACGTGTTTAAAGGATAGAACTGAAACCAATCAGAATCACGTAGAGAGAAATGGCAGGTGTCAGTCCATTGCCGGGAGCTTGGCGAATGTCTTCCCTGGACCCAGCTCTAGCAGGAACAAGCCATGCCTGGCAGCATCATATTCATTCACTCATTCATTGGATCAGCATTTTAGCTAATAGGAGATGATATAGTGTGCTTCTATAGGAGGTTGCAAACAAAAAAAAATCACAAACGGGGAGATTCTAGGCTGGCTGGGAAAACTGAGGCGTCCAGGACAGCATGGAGCTGAGAGCTTCCTGGGAATAGAGAACTGAGAGAGCACGCAGGGTGCAGAATCAGAACACAGGAGGTGAAACAACATGGAGAACAGAGGATTAAAAACAGAAGGGAGATTATAACAAAAATAAGCCACCTCGTCCGTTTCCCCCAGAAGGATACTCACACAAACAAGGTTCATGATTAAGAACCTTCCAGCAGGGCTGGAAGAGCAGAATTTGGAGGTAGGTGCAAAGGGAAAGGATCTAAACCCTTGCCTGCGTGATAGCATGATGCTGACTTCGTGGAGAAGGGGCTGCCCGGCAAGTCATAGGCTGGTTAGAAAAATATTTTTTCTCATTAGCTTTGAACTATACATTCTCAGGATAAGTGTTTGGCCTTGAGAGATGATGACGATGATGATGATGATGATGATGACAATGATGATGATGATGACAGTGGTGGTGTGTGTGTAACAGCCCTGGCGATCTCTCCGAGAATAGAGGGGTGCCTAAAATTCACACTGGTGGGATATGGAGGCTGAGCCCCAAACAGACCAATCTGCAAGGCTCGGAGTGCCCAAGCCCCTCTCCACACACTGACTGTGGCTTCTTGGGGTGTCAATACTCAACACTGAATGTTCTCATACACCCGTTTTTGGGATGTTATTCCAGACTGAATAACCCCAAACTGTAGAAACATAAAAAGGGGTAAAGGGGAGAGCAATCCCAGAGCTGAGATCACTCCCAGTGGGTGGGGCCTCTGACTTATGACTGGAGAGACCAGAAGACAGAAGAGTTTTGGAAGAGACAGACAGACTTGCACCTGGGGTCAGGGAAATGAGGTTAGGATCCGAGGCTGGACCTCGTGAAAAGTTGAAAAGCTTAACTCCTTAGAACTACACTGTCCAATATGGAAGCCATTAGCCATGTGTGTTCTATTTAAATGTAATTACATAGAACAGAAGTTCAGTTTCTCAGTCATACTAGCCATGGCTTAATAGCCACACATGGCTAGTGGCTGCCATGTTGGACAGCACAGATACAGAACGTTACTATCATTGCAGAAAGTTCTGCAGAAAGTACCTTAGAGGGTTTCCCACTGGATTCTTGGAAAAGTCGTATTCTGGGTCTAATTTTAAGTTTCTTTCTGAATTGTAATTTCCTCCAATTACCACGAATCTCTGGGGAAGAGAGTGTCTGACAGGCATAGTGTCAACTTTGATGGCCTTGGGGAAACTGGAAGTACAGGACGGCAAGAGGAAGCCAGGACTGCCCCACACTCAGCTCTCTGCGGGTGTCTGGGGAGGAGGAGGATGTGCGGGGGAGGGGATGGTGCCCAGGAGCTCTGGGTGGGGACTCTTAGCAGAGTCCGCCTGACCACGGTCCACAGGATGAGGTGGGATGGGGAAGAGCAGTGTCCCGTGGGTGGCTCAGGGAGGATGAAGTCCCTTCAGCTTCCCCACTGTATGCAGGAAGAGGCTGCAAGGGGACGAGGAGGGCTGATGCTGGGGTTACGGACCACAGAGAATTACAAGAGAGAAGCAGGCGAGAGAGGGCAGAACAGCGTAACACGAAACAGAGACAAAGGTAGAACACAGAATTTTGGAACCAAAAGGACGTCACTAGACAAGAGGCTGGAAAGTATGAGCTCATTGCTGTAGCTGCCCCACGCATGGGACCGGAGCCACCAGCACTAGCAGGGGCCAGGATGTTCTGGGTCCCTGCTTAGAGAGGACAATATTCTGAGGCAGGATGGATCATCCCGGAAGGAGCACTGGATTCAGAGAGAAAAATCCTTGAATTCCCATCCAGGCCTGGCTCCTCCCTACCGGGTCCTTGGTGGAGAAGCTGAGAGCAGGTGATCACAGTGCAGCCTGCCCTCTGCTGCTAGGAGTGGGTGTGCGGGGGGCCGTGGGGACAGCGGATGAAGGCGGCAGGCACCCGCCACCCCTCTCGAGTTGCTCCTCTCCCGTTAAATGGTGCAGGTTGTGTATCACACTTCAGTGGGTCTTCAAAGAGAATGAGTCAGCAGAACTTAATTAAACCTGAGCCTTTTAGCACATCGATCATAAGAAATACACCATTTACACAGGTGATTAGGCCACCTAATTATGAAGCGATGTTTCTCTGTGCTCGGCTGCCTCCCTGGATTGCTCCTTCTCTGCGGTCTGCTAATTGGCCCTGGCCGCACAGCTAAAGGTCGGGGGTTGGGAGGTGAGTTTGTTGTTGGACACAGTTTCTGGAAATGCATCTTGTCCTTGTCTTCCTAAGGCAGTGGGTTCAAGGAGGGGATGAGGGTGCCCTTTGCAGGGGGAGGAGTGCAGGCCAGGAGTCTCCCCTGAGCTTACCTGTGCTGGCCTGGTTTCTCTAGTCAGGCCACAGGCTTCTCATAGCTCCCTTGTGCCTACAGGGCACAAGGCAACTCCTTAGCATGGCATTCAAGGCCTTTCACATCCTACCTTTCCAGCATTATCTGCTTTCTACCCCCTCCTCATTTCTGTGACTTCAGAACCACATGACCATTTCCAGATTGCCCAAATTGGCCATGGCCTTGTATTCTCCAGATGCTTGTTCTCACTACTCCCTAAGTCTGGAATACCTTGTCCTCTGTCTTTGTCTAGTGAACTCCTACTCATCCATCAAAGCCCAAATCAATCAAATTGTTTTCTTTGCTACAATACATACAGAAAGCTGACCTAAGTGGAAAACATGCAGAATGCCCAAATTAGAGACACACAAAGTCACAGGGTCCTGCAAACTGGGGGAACGGGCCAGCACGTGGCTGGTGGAACCATGTGTGTTGGGCTCACAAAATACAAACAACAGTCTTCATACAAGGAGTATCTATCTGGGAGAATAAATCTCTTTAAGAACACACTACTGATTTGAAAAAAATAAATTTGAGAGTTTCTTATATGGAAACTGAAATGACCTATGCAGAGCCCAGAGGGCCCTGAGGTAAGGAGCCAGCATCCCAGCGTGGAACAGTGTGGCAGAGGAGGGGGATCAGCAGAAAGAAGACTCCAGACCAGGCCCAAGCACACACTGTTTCACCAGCCACATGCTCTGGCTTCGGTTGACCTCAGTTGTTTGGAGGTGGACTTTTCACTCAAGCTTGGTGAGTGGGGTCCATCCTTTCTGGCTTTTGGACATGGGACTTTAGAGAGCTTGAGGACAGTCACTGGAGGCTGATGTAACTCTCCGAGCAGCTGGAAGCCATTTGGAGAATGCCAGTGAGCAGTGAGAAGGGGGTGAGCCTGTGCAGACAGGAACAGCTGCAGAGCCTTGACGGTATTGTTGGTCCTGGCTCCCAGCATGGCTGAAGGTAGCTTAACCTTCCCTGGGCTTAGTTTTGGGAACTGTGTCTTAACTTTCTTCAAGGTGATACACTTCCCTCTCCATTTTAGCTAACCTAGGATAATTTTTGTCAATTGGAACCACCGAGTTCTCAGGAATGTTGATCATTGTATACTTTCCTGCCTAAAACCCTACGAAGGTTCTCTACTCCCCTTGGCATACAAAGCAAAATTAAAAATCGCCACTGCGGCCTCCAAGGCCAGCGTGGGTTGGCCCCTTCTGGCTCCCAGTCCACACCTGGGACCCTTGAACATGGTGCCTGCCAGGGGGTCCTTGCCCTTGCTGCTCCCTCTGGGGAATGTCCTCCCCCTGTCACCCTGCTCAGATTGCGGCTGCGCTGTCACCTCCTCTGGGAAGCTTTCCCGGAGCTCCCGGACAGACCAGACCTCTGCTGGTTAGTCCCTCAGAGCAGCACACCACCATCTCCCCGGCACGGCCACGGTGGCACTGGCACTTGCATTTGTTATTCTCTGATGGCCCTTCGTCTCCTCTGCTGGACTACGAGCTAGCTGAGCGCAGGGCCGTGCTGTGTTTGCTCGTCACGTCATCCCCAGCTCCCAACTCAGTACCTGTGCTGGCCGTCAGATGGCTTTGCAAATTCTTTGACACTCCTCCCTTCAAACTGTCTTCCCCTTGAGTGGGCCCAACTTAGTGGCTCATTTCTAATGAACAGAACACAGAAAAAGGGAAGTGATGCTATATCTCAGGCCAGCTCATACAAGGAGGCAGCCCTCCCCCCGCCCGGCGCTCTCTCTCTTGGATTGCCTACCCTGAGGGAGGCCATTTTGCGAGGAGACCCAAGCAGTACGTGGAATGCCTACATAGGGAGGAACCGAGGCCTCCCTCCAACAGCAGACACCGGCTTCCCAGCCACGCCAGTGAGCCACCTGGGAGTAGGTCTTTTATGCCAGTCCAGCCTTCAGATGACTGCAGCCCCAAATAGCATCTTTCCTGCAATCTCACGAAGGACCTTGAGGCAGAACCATCCGGTTAAGTCACTCCCAAAATCCTGATCCACAGAAACTGAGTAAGACAATAAATATTTATGGCTATTTTAAGCCGCTGAGTTCTGGGATGATTTGTTGTGCAATAGACATGCCTGGCACCCAGTAGGTATTCAGTAGCTATTCGTTGCATGCCTGGATAAAGAATACTGTGGAAAAATCAAATTTAAATTAGAGCCAACACTTTAAGCCTCCTCCTCTGCCCACTGGAGTTTCTCCTACTCTGGCATTCTGGGCCCTGTGGTTAAGGCTGATGCCATCAACGCCTGGCTTCCATCCCTTGGACCTTTCTGCCCTCCAGATCCACTTCCTACCGCCAGGGTTTGTCTTTGTGGGTGAAAACCTTGAAGAATTCTGAGAGGTATATTTTCTCCATTTCCCAAAGGATTTTTTTTTTTTTTTGAGACAGAGTCTCACTTTGTTGCCCTGGCTAGAGTGAGTGCCATGGCGTCAGCCTAGCTCACAGCAACCTCAAACTCCTGGGCTCAAGCGATCCTACTGCCTCAGCCTCCCGAGTAGCTGGGACTACAGGCATGTGCCACCATGCCCGGCTAATTTTTTCTATATATTTTTAGTTGTCCAGATAATTTCTTTCTATTTTTTTTAGTAGAGATGGGGTCTCGCTCTTGCTCAGGCTGGTCTCGAACTCCTGAGCTCAAACGATCCGCCCGCCTTGGCCTCCCATAGTGCTAGGATTACAGGCGTGAGCCACTGTGCCTGGGCTTCCCAAAGAATTTGAGCTTCAGTTACCCATGGGGGTGGCTGGCTTAATAACACACCCTTTATTCATTGCCTCCCCTTTCTCCTATTGTTTCATGGCTTCCCTGCTGGAGTTCCTTGCACGTCTGAAACCCACTGCTGTGCTCAGATCTTTCCCTGGGGTCTGCTTTCTGGATGAGCCCACACTGGTACGATGCTCTGCCTTGGACTTTCTCATGCTCCCGCAGGGCCTAAGACTGAGCCAGGTTCTTAACTCTATTATATTGATAGAACCAGCCTCCAGGTGTCCCTGAGCCCTCTAGGAATGTCCCCATGGCCAAGTTAGTTTGTGGCTCTGATGGCAGGACTGAGAGATAGGGTCCATCACAGGGAGACCAAACCACACTTCTCTTGGGGGAAGCACAAGTTTTTAGCTCCAGGTCCTCCTGCCCTGTGCCTTTCTGCTCTGATGGGAGCCCCTGGGCCTGCCTGTCTGAGAGCCAGAGCTGTTAATCCCAGGTGATGAGACCCACATTGGCCTCGGCTGGTCCGTACTGTTTGCTTAGAGTTTTCCCAAATAGACTTTTTTGTTTGACTCAAATAAATACATTTGTTTTAAAAGAAAACCTCATATCATCACCATAAATGGTTAGCTAGTCCCTTTTGTCATAAATAGGTAAATGTAGAAGTAATTGTATTATAGAACTATTGACCTAAACAATCTTTGCGTGACCCCAAAGTCATCTTGAGAACTGCCCCTGGGACTGTCACCAAACTTTTGGAAACACTGAGATCCAGCATAGAGGGAGACGTATGGATTTAAACTATGTTGAGGAATAATCTAGAGTGGGTGGTCTCAGGCCACCAGGGTTCAATTCTAGCGCTAACGACTCATGCAGTCTTTGTGGGGATGTATCTTCTCTCCCTGGTTACATTGCATGGCGGGCTCCCGAGTGTGACAATGGGAGGGGAGAATTGCCATGAAGTGCTGCGGGAGTCACAGGCACTCTCCAGTGTCACAACTGCTATCCCGACCAGCACTTGCCGGGGGCTGCTCTGGGTCCGCCTGAGAGCTAACATGGCACACGCCAGAATCTTCCAAGGAGGCCTAGAGAATGTGGCTTCCTTTCTGCTGTCAGTGTTGTCAGGCTGGGGGAGGGAGGCTGCTCTCGTGGGAGAGACCAACCTCTGTCTCTCTCATTGGGACACAGAGGGTGATCATGGATTTATACAGCTGCGGCCGAAGAGGCCCAGGTTAAAACCCCGATGGAATTGTTTCTGTGAATGTTCAATCGACTGGAAGATAACGAACTTCCAAAAATTAAGCTGGGTACACTTTCCTGTTGATAGACGCAGTATCAGGGACACCACCAGCTTCCTGTCTGCCGGGAACACTAGCCCTCCTAGGTCTGCCCCCTGCCTGCAGTTGAGCGGGACCCCCGCATCGGAGCCCTCTGTGGGAGACTCACCCCGGGGAGGGGGTGTATGACAAGGGCTCCCTGAGCTTCCTTTCCAGCATTTTCCTGGATTAAAGAGATGACGGGGGAGAGAAGTGGGAACCTCATGTGAGATATTCCAGGCTCGGCGACTGTCAGGCTCAAATGGCCTTTGACATGTCACCGGCTCCAACATTTCTTCTTCCCTCACCCAAGCCGTTTTGCTGAGGATGGGGCTGAGTCTAGTGGGGACAGGGGCTTTCCCGGGGTCCCACAGCAGGCCAGGGCAGAGCCGAGACTCACAGCCCGGGCTCCCGACGCTTAGCAGGGTGTGCGTATTCACCTTGACACCCTAATGCCGCCCCCTTCCCTTCCTCAAGGCAGCTCTCAAGGAGGGCCCTGCAATCTATCTGGTCACTGTTATTTGGGGACATGCCTTGGGCCGGTCAGTGGCTTGGGGAAGGTGATCAGGGCGGGCAGGTGTGCAGGCTGAACTCAGCTAATGGGGAGAAGGTTGTACCAGACCTAGCGGGGATTTTGGGGCAGCCAGAGCCAGGTCCTGGTCGTAGGTCCTCTGCTTACCGGCTGTGTAACTTGGGCACATGACCCGCCTCTTCCCTTTCACACATGAGCTTCCTCATCTGTCCGGTAATGACAATGACAAGCGTGCCTTTGTACTGAAATTAAAGGACAGTGCCTTCCACGTCGTCAACGCTGAATAAATGGTAACTGGCATTCTTGGCTGGAGCCTGGTCACCCGAGCAAACCTGGGTCCCTGCATTCTGCACCTAACTGAGCCTTGGTGTCCACATTGAAACGAACACAGTTCTGGGTTAGACTGAAAGGGATATAAGGCAACCAGCTCAGAGCCTTATCATTCTTAAAATTTTAGAGCCTTAAAATTCTCTGTCTGAATTTTATAGTCCTCTATTCCGTTGGTACGGGCAGAACAACTTTCTCTCTGCCCGAGCCCAGCTGGGCCTTGGCGCCCAGGGAACAGAAAGAAAGGATCGGAAGACACTTACCCTGGGGCTGGTCCTGCGGGGGCCTCTCCGGTCTGGAGCCTGTGGCTGCTGCTTGCCAAAGTCCCTCTCCACCTGCCCCTTCTGGCCCGACCGTGTCACTCTTCTTGGAGGGCCTCTTTAGGATGGCCTCGATGGAGAAGGACAGGCCCAGCTTCTTTGGGGCCTCACAGCACCCCAAGCTCTTGCTCTCCATCCCACTGCAGGGAGTGGGGCCCACTTCGGCGCACTCAGAGGGGCAGAGGAGGGGCTCTGGGTGGGCCCAGGACCGTGCCAGTGGGGGGTTGCGTTCTTCCTCCCCCGAACCTCCCGGGATCAGTGGGGCCAGTGGAGGTGGAGAAGGAAGAGTCTCCAGTGGGGTTATTCACGTGGGAGTCTGTCTCCACAGCGGCTTCCATGGACCACTTGAAAACACCCCTGGGACCAAGGGGACAGACCGCAGGGGAGGAGCCGGAAGATGGTGTGTCCCGTCCCGCAGGCTCACAGCCCTCACCAGCCTGGCGTCAGACACTTGTCACCATTGCTAAGTTGGGGTCAGTCTTCCAGAGAAGGGTCTTCTCAGAGGCAGTTGCTTTCACAATCACCGGCCTTAGCCAGCGTCTCTGAGGTCATTGCCCA